>JBBYHM010010118.1:0-57960 GCA_038381775.1 Adansonia rubrostipa
ATCTCTACATACATATGCTTATAAGCACGTCTTCAAACCTCAAAATATACCACGTAAATATACCACGTGACAGAGTCTTACTTAATGGATCGAGCTTCTCAGGAGGTCTCCCATCTAATCCATTCAAAGTCATTGGGTATGCTTTATGCTATAACATCCATTGATATTTTTCTTCTTAATAAAAAAAAAAGGATTCCTGCGAAAGTATTAATCCTTAATATGCGTGAACTCACAAGAGAAAACAAACTAGTCATAAATCACAAGACAACTCGATGTAGAGTAAGAGGTTTGGTCCGCAGCTTCCTTTTGAGTGTTGCTTTTGCAACTTCTTTCAGTTATCTACCTTTTGCTTCTTTAATATTTTGCCAGTATGTATAAAATAAGCGCAAATAACAAAAACCTAAATAGTGTTGAAACTATGCATTTTGTTATCTGTAGGATTAAGAATAAAAAGTTCAGTTGTTAAATCTTGAAAAAACAATTGTTTGCTTTTACAAATTCAAAATATAGCAGATAGTAAAGTATTATCTAACGGAAAGCTTTCAAAGCAGTGCTCATTGGGTGGTCAAATGATTGTTTAACACTGATAAAACCTTTGACTATGAAACTAATTACTAATAAAAAAAAAAAAGTACGTCAAGAGAATGGCTTTGCAATTGTTGCTTCAAATGAGCATGCTTCATCAAGGTAGCTCCGCATTCTTCGCACTTAATCGACGACGAAATTCCCACTTATTGGAATTCTTCCCATGAATGTTTAGATAAATTAACAATTTCATAAATCATATTAAATAATTATTATTTTTTGTGCTTTAAAATCTTAAGTAAATGAATTTAAAATTAAAATCGCATCATTATAACAAATCATGCAAAATACGAAATGAATTGAAATATGACACAAATTTGAAATTAAAATCGCATCATTATAACAAATCATGCAAAATACGAGATGAATTGAAATATGACACAAACGCAGCATGAGATCATATTATATAACATGAAAAATAACATAAACATGATATAAATACATGAACGAGTCAAAATCTATATAAAACGAATTATTAACATATAAAAAAGCTTACATTTACTTGTAATACTTTCAACAAAACAAAATAACATAAAATTTTCTTTAAATTAAATCACTACGATAAATTATGCAAATATATCATGAATTGAATATCTCTAAATTGAATCATAACAAACTATGTAAAATATGACGACTAGAACAAAATAAATTAAAATAATTAAAATATAATATAAAAAATAAAATAATTATGACACAAATACATGAACGTATAAAAATATATATATATATATAAAAATATATACTAATTATTGATGTATAAAAATTTATATAAATTTATAATCTTGTGACACAAAAAAATTAACATGTATACTTCATGAGCACAAAAAATTTTCATTGATGAATCATTATGACAAATTATGCAAAATGTATCATGAATCGAGACAGCACAAGAACATGATATGAATAGGCAAATTTTTTCTAAATAAATTCATAATGACCAACTATGCATAATATAAGATGAATTGAGACACAATACGAGCACAACAAATAAAAAATAATTAAAATATAATATGAAAAATAACATGAATATGATACGAATACATGAACTGTCAAATATACATAAATGAATAATACGTATAAAATTTTATATAAATTTAAAATATTTTAAATATATGAAAAATATATGGAACATAACATCTATAAAAATAATTAAAACACAACGCGAAAAATAATATAAACATGACATTAATAGATGAACTTATAAAAATATACAATATTTATGCATTAATGCACGAACATGATATGAACACAATTTTTTTTCCTAAATTAAGTCACAAGGATAAAATATACAAAATATGAGACGAACTAAGTAACTACATGAACGCAATATAGAAACAATAATTAAAATACAATACAAAAAATAACATAAACATGACATAAATATAAGAACTTGTCAAAATACACATAAAACTAATTTTTAAGGTGTCAAATTTATATAAATTTATAATATTTTGAATACGCAAAAAATATACAAACATGGCCACACAATTTTTTTTAAATTTAATCACTATAATAAATGCTGCAAAATATGTCATGAATTAAGACACAACACAAACACACAAAATTTTTCTCTAAATTGAATTAAATGACAAATTGTGCAAAATATGAAATGAATTCAAACATAACACGAGCACAAAATAAAAAATAATTAAATAATAACACAAAAAGCATAAATATGACACGAATACATGAACGTATTAAAATATATGTAAAATATAATATAAATTTATAATACTTTAAGTACTCAAAAAATAACATAAACACATAAATTTTCTCTTTTCTTTCTATTTCTCTATCTCATTTCTTTTTTTTTTTTTTTATCTTTCATTCCACTCTTCTCTTTCTTTCTTTCTTTCTTTCTTCCTTTTCTTTCATTCTCTCTTTTCTCTCTCCCCCATAGCCCCCTCCAAAAAAAAGCAAAGACATATGTCAAAATCAAGGGTGTTTGTGTAGTTCATTTTATATTTAAATTCCTTCTTCCATGGAATATTTCTTCTTGAATAAAAAAAAAGAAATTTTTTTTCTTTTAAAATGTATTAACCCATTTTCAATTGAAAGAAAAGAAACTCAGTAAGAAGAAGCTATTTTCAATTGCTATAGGATGCCAAATACAAATTCAGTATATTAGACACAATTTATCGATAGTCATCACTAATCTTTTTCACCTAAGTGTGATTAGCCACTCTAATTAATCTATCCTTTAAAATAATTCTGCACTTGACGAAAGCATTTAAAAATGATAGGTCTTAGTCTACTTCACCAAAATTAAGTTCGAAAGTACATTACGCATAGGGAAGGATTAACACCCCACAATGCTTATCAATGTGGACAAGACTTAATTAGTCCAGCGTTGTCCTAAATTGTATCTTAATTAAATAGTCTTAGTTCAATATTTTAAATATTGAAAATTTCATTATAGTCTTTTTCATCATGCTAACAAAATTATTAAAAGAAATTTTCTCACCTCAAATGTATTTAAAGACATCACTTGTTCTTATGAAGAAACTCCATTATCAAATTCATTAACTATGTTTTGATGAGAGGAAATTTATAATCCTAAACTTTATTTTAATTTTATATTATTTTGTTATTATTATTATTATTGAAAATAAATTTTGATTATTAATATCGAAATCATTCCTTAAACTCTCAATCATGCCAGTGGAATTTAGAATAGTGATCTCACCTAGAAATTTTTTATGAAATTAATTGTTCGCAATCCTTCTAGAATGCCATCATCGAATAATCTTCATTTATTTTAATTTAGTTTAATTTATTATAAATTATGGGAAGAAAACATCTTATATGAATAAGTAAAATAAAATAAAATCTAATTATTTTTAATGATCCTAATTATGAAATAAAATAAACAAATAAATAAATAAATAGAATAATTAATTAAGTAACTTGTTCCTTGATTTTACCTAAATTAGAGACTTGGATAAGATCTAACAATTTTGTCTTTGATGCAAGAATGATTTATACCGGAAGTTGGGGTTAAGTTGTTGCCAATGTTGCTGGCACCCTAGAATATGGATAAGAAAGCCCCTTATGAATAGTGCTTTTATTAATTGCACAGCTTTAGATGTTTGAGTTTGAAATAGACCTAAACTAGGAGGATATACAAGATATTTATTATCGACTGTCTAATTCTTTTTTGAGTAATGACTTCTTCTATTATTCCTCTCCTCTTAGTCAGATTCATAACAAAATCCATCATCTTTACTAAGTATTCTTGGATTTTTTCTTCTGCTTTCTCTATTTCGTTCATCTTAGTAACCTGCTCTTCTACCATTACTTTAGCTTGTGAATTAGTGTAGCAATAATGCTCCAAAATCTTTGATAGTTTAAGCTATCCTTGACCCTTTATTACCACTATTTTAAAATTTAAGTTCCATTACTTTATTAAGTGCAGCTATATGCATTATGCATAAATAACGCAAATGCATGGAAGTGAAATAGTTTGAATACAAAATAATAGCATAAAGATAACAACAAACAATAGTACATACGAAAAACATTCCCTTATGTGTCCTATCTTGGGTTGTTTTCTACATAAAAGTGGGCATAGCTCAATCCTAAGGTTGGTATTCTCTATACATTGAGTTTAGAATATTTGATCAATCTAAAAATGTCTTTGAATTGCTTTTGAACTTCACCCATAGAATATAAGTAAGGCAGCTTATTCAGCGCCCATTACAAGCTCCAACCAAAAAGGATTTAATATAGGTGATAGTATTTTCCTAGTTAGTGCAGAGTTTATCATCTTACAAAAGATTTGTTACATTTTACTCCTTTAGAGTATTTCATTAACCCATGCAAAGATGTTATTACCTCATGATAGCATTGGTACTTTATCCCTTATAAAATGAACGAGCCTAAATATAGGGCTTATGTCATACATTTGTAGTGTTTGAATAACAACATTCATAATCAAAACAATAAAGTTACAAAGAATCAGAATAACATGGAAATAAGAAATATAGAAATTAATTGATCCAAAACAAAGAAATGCACAAATTAAGACTATTTTTTAGACCTAGGGTAACATAAGACTAATCATTGGCTCAAGTCTCTTAAATCCCAAATGTAATCATCAAACTGTCATAATATGCTAAATATGAATTTAGCATGTTAAACACAGTGTATCAAAAGTCGTCGATATTTTTTTATATGGGATTGATTAGTCATTCTATTTATTTTTAATTTAATTAGTTTTTCATTGTAAATTATTTGAAGAAAACATCTTATATGAATAAATAAAATAAAATTTATTTTAATGATCTTAATTGTGAACAGAATAAACAATTAATTAATAAAGAAATCAATAAAATAATTTGAATATAATAAATATACATGCTAAGCATTAATGAATAATCAATAAAATAATAAAAATCATGCTAAACATTGGTAAACAAATAAATTAACAAAATAATAAGGAAATACATTAAACAACTATACATAAGAAAATGAAAATTAATTTAACCGATAAGATAGATAAAGCAAAAAAACAGCAAACAATATATACACTCAATAATTAAAACACTCATATTAAATAAAAATAAACTATTAAAGAAACAAATACCAAATTAAATAAATAAAAATTAAATATTAATGATAAATAAATGAAATATAAAAGAAATAAAAAAACAAAAAATAAAAGTAGAACAAATGGGTAGAGTTGCCACGCGTGTCACGTGTGAGCCAACTCTTTTACTTTGAAAAGCAAATTATCTTTAATTCATTTTGACCATGCTTTAAAAAAAAGTAGTGTTCTAGTCTACAGCCACCTGCATTCCTCCATTTTCGACAACCAAACAATTCATCTGGTGCCAACAAACTGCAAGGTTTTTTGGTTTTCGATTGTCGAAAACTGAAAATTTCCAGATTTTTTTATATAAAAACTCAGATTTGAAGCTCCTCCTCTTTAACACCAAGTTCAGACTTATTTACAAAATCTAGACAGGGAAATTAAAAAAAAAAAAAGCTATTTTTTTTCTAAAATCCAAACTCAGTAAGTTTTTTTAATATTTTAATGTCTTTTAAAACACCTCTCTGAGCTTCTAACAAGAACAGAAATGTTGAAAAGAGATTTTTTTTTTTCTTTCTGCTTCAAAATACCTTGAAAAAACCGAAAGCCCTTTTTTTTTGCGTTGGTTGCTGCTGTTAGATTTTTGTTGACGTTGTGCTTGTGTTTGACTGGTATTCATAAGGGTTTAAGTTCCTACTTTTCTAGGTTTATTCAATGGGAAGGTATTAGATCTATCTTAGCATATCCAATTCCTTTTCTTCAAATTTCAGATATTTTACTTGAGTCCCAAGAATTTCCAAATTTCATTTTTCAACATGTTTTTCATATTTCAAATCCTTTTGATTTTTTGATTTTCTTTAATTTTTTTAAAAAAATAAAATTAAATAAATAAAAAATGAAAATATAGAGAAATAAAAATTTAAAATAGAATAAATATGAACCGACCCAAAATGAGTTCCAAAGCCCAATAGTTTATGTAAAACCTAATTTGAGGTTGAAACAATTCGAGATTGAAAAGCTTACTTTTAAACCCAGAATAAAATTGGATGTCTACACTGATTACCAATTTCAATAGAGAAAAATGGAAAAACAAAATTGAGGAGAAGCAAAGTGGGCAAGGGGTGAACGGTAAAGATGTGGGGGAGGTGATAAGAGACTTCTTAGATTTGTAGTACGGATTTCATAATATTCATATAAATAACGCTTTATATATTTAAAGATTGCTCATTCTAATCTTTCTTCATTTTCTTCTTCCATTGGATTACTTTATTTTTCTCTTTCGAAAAAAATTAATCGTCAAGAACTACAAAGGCACCCGCAAAGAGGGTTGTCGCCTCTTAGATATCAAAGTTGTAGACAACAAATTTCTAAACAATAAAATGAAATAAAAATTAAACAAAAGCTTGGTTTTAGTTGGAGCAGCAATTTTTATAAGAAGTGCCCACATTGAAGATGTGAGAAAGAGAGGAAGAGATGCTAAGCTTAGACATTTAATTTTGCCTATGCTCTCTTTCTCTATAGTTTAAAATATTTGAAATAAACCACTTAGCAGTTATTCCATAAGGGCAGGCTTTTCTTAGATAAAATAAATATTTTTAAGACCTATTTAGTTGTGCTTAAATGACCGCAAGCGTTCATGACAAAATTAATGTCATTTCAAGAGTAATAGAAAGCAAATCTCGGATAAAAAATATAAATTTTAAGGTAAATAGTTAACTTTTAATTTTATTCTTTTAAAATTTATTCTTGTGGATGTTATCACATCCAAAGTTTCTACTTTTAGGAAATTTTTGAGAATTTTTCGTTAAATTTGAGAAGTTGACCGTTGTATATTTTTATCGATACCAGTATAATATTTATGTTGATATGCACTCCGAAAAATTATAAATATTCTAGAAAAAATTTATTTTGGTATTTTATACCACAAGGTGTCAAGTTGTTCATTTTAATAATTAAATTTGAATGTTTCACAATACTGTGAGTAATATACTTGTAAAAATTTTTTGATAAACATTGTTTTGTATTTATAGCTTTCACCTTTATTATTTTTATAAATTAATATTATGATTAATTTCCTAGATAAAATCCATTTTTCTGAAGTTTGAAAATATTTTTGGATTTTTCTCTAGGATATGGAGTTTTTTATTCCGTAAATTTTTCGATAAGATTTTTCTGAGCTTATGATCTTTAAAATTCTTCAAATATTTTTATTTAATTCATATTAAATCAGTTTTTCAAAATTCAATTTATTTTATGAGTTTTAATTTTTCTTTAAGAATTTTTCTTATTTTAAGATACAGAGTTTTCTACTCCGTAAATTTTTTGGTTAAGGCATTTTTGAGTTTCTAATTTTCAAAATTCTTCAAATATTATTATTCAATTCATATTGAATTAGTTTTTCAAAATTCATTTGATTTTATGAGTTTTATATTTTTTTCTAGAATTTTACTATTTTCAAGATACGAAGTTTTCTACTCCGTAAATTTTTTGATAAAATTTTTCAGAGTTTATATTTTTAAAATTCTTCAAATTCTATTATTTAATTCATAGTAAATCAATTTTTTAAAATTTAATTTATTTTACGAGTTTTCACTTTTTAGAATTTTTCTATTTTCAATACACAGAGTTTTCTACTTGGTAAATTTTTTAGGAAGATTTTTCTAAGTTTATAATTTTTAAAATTCTTCAAATATTCTCATTAAATTTATATGAAAACATTTTGTGAAAATTCAAGTTATTTTATGAGTTTTGCTTTTTTTTATATATAATAATTTTTTCCAATAAAGGTTTTTCGTGTAAAATTTTATGAGTTTGCTATTTTTTTCTTTTGCATAAAAATTATTTTTATTATTAGATTAAATTAAATTTATCATATGAAATTTTATTTTAAATACATAATTTTTAATTTTTATAATTTAGTCCTTTTAATTAATTTTTATGATATAATTTTACATCTTATATAAATATCATCTAAAATATCTGTAGAACTAATGATGTCATGCATGATGCAATTATTAAAATAACAAAATTAATAAATTTAAATCAAATCAAAGTAAAAAAAATCAAAAAAATAAAATAAATAATAAATAAAAAAAACAAAAAAAACGAAAAAGTTCTAGAGAAATCTAGGACCAATTCGACTAAGGGCTGTTTCTTTAGACCTTGGCCAACTTCCATCCCCCTATAAATATGGGATGGTTCTCTCAAATTAAAGACTTTAGTTGGAATAAGAAAAAATACAAAAAAAAAAAAAAGAAAAGAAAATCAAAACATTCATTAGATTTTCAAGCTTTTTATGGTAAATTCTTGCACAATAATTTTTATTTTTGTTACTTTCATTCAATTTTCTTTCATTTAGTATAAATATTGTTATTTTCATGTATGTATTTTTGGTGTTAATTTTCCTAATAACTTTCATGTTGATTTATTCATTATTTATGTCGATTTTATGCATATTTTAGTTTGTTAAAAATTACATCATGTGTATATTTTGATATTTATGCAAATATATGATGAAAATATTGTTTCTGGTTGAAATAAATGCTGATAAAAGATATTTGTCAACTTGAATAATTTTTCATGCTTGATTTCATGAAATTTAGGACTATTTTTTAAAGTTTAAAACATTAGGTGCCTAAAAATAATTTTCCTAAACTTTTTATGGCGTTGGAAGCTTGATTCTAAGCATAGCTGAATCTGATTTTGATGATTTTGTGATGTTTTGTTTTTATTTTGCTTATTTTATAAATATGGAAATCTTAGGGATTAAATTTCAAAAACTATAAAAGATTTTCTATGGCCATCTAAGCTTGGCTGATTGCTTGTAGGCATCTCTAGGAGTGTTTTTCTACTTAGTTTAACATAGTCGAATGTGTTTTATGCATGTTATACTATTTTAGGGCCATTTTGTAATTCTAGAAGTTCAAGGACTAATTTGCAAAATGTGAAAAAATTTGTTTTTTTGGCCATAGATGTTTGGTTGAATCACTTTCATGATTTGTGGTGTGGTTTTTTGATTTTTCATTATGTGTTTTGTGTTAATTTATGATTTTCTATTATGTAGGAACTAAATTGTAAAAATGAAAAATTTTGTTTCAAGGCCATACATACTTGGACGATTGCTTGTATATACTTGTGAAAGTGTTTTCATGTTTATCTTGATATGTATGAATATTTTTTATGCATTTTCCATCATTTTGTGGCTATTTTGTAATATTAGAAAGTTTAGGTGCTTATTTGCAAAATTACAAATTTTTTGTTCTAAGGCCATAGGTACTTGGCCAAATTTTTTACATGATTTTGGGTATGATTTCCATAATTTTTTGTGATATATTTCATGTTTAATTATGGTTTTATTTTGTATAGGGACTAAACTGCAAAGTTAGAAAATACTAAGGACATTTAGAAGACTTTGCATTTTAGAGTTAATATGGTATTTTTGATGTTTTAAGAATATTTCTAACATTCCTACGGTCTACCTTAGGAGTTTAGAAATTATTGAAACTTTTCGTATTCTTTCAGTTTTTCGTTAGGGTACGAAATGCAATTTTGAAAAGTTTAGAGAGCTATTAGCAAGTTTTGCATTTATGTTTATCTTGATGTTTAAGTTACCAATGGAGGGTCTGATTATCATTTCATATCATTTTCCAGCCCTCTAGGTTACTCGGATACTTATATATTGAAGGCATACCTTAAGGGTATTTTGGTAATTTTATTAGAATCGAGTCCTATGTGATCACCAGGATACTTATAGGTTGAAGGTATACAATAGGTGTAGGTTCATTTGTTCATGATGCCATCCAGCTCTTTAGGTTACTAAGATACATATACGTCGAAGGTACACCTTAGGGGTATTTTAGTAATTTATCTTAAAACTAAATCCTTTATGATCACTAGGATAGTTATATGTCAAAGGTGCATAATTGGGATGGGTTCATCTTTTTATAGAGATATCAAGTCCTTCAGGCTTATGAGGACACTTAGATGTCGAAAGTAATTTTTAGGGATATTTTAGTAATTTATATTCGAACTAAGTCCTATTTGATCACCAGGATACTTATATATTAAAGGTGCATAATAGGGATATGTTCATCTTTTTATAGGGATATCAAGTCCTTTAGGCTTATCAGGACACTTAGATGTCGAAAGTAATTCTTAGGGACATTTTAGTAATTTATGTTAGAACCAAGTCCTATCTGATCATAAGGATACTTCTACGTCGAAGATGTATAGTAGGAATAGCTTTATTTGTTTATATAGTTATAGAATCCTTTAGGATTACCGAGATATGTGTATGTCAAAGGTAATCCTTAGGGATATTTTATTAATTTATTTTAGAATCAAGTCCTTTAGAGTCACTATGATACTTTTAGATCGAAGGTGTACTTTAGGGGATATATTGGTCATATCGACTATATTTAGGATCTTAGAGTCGAGTTTAGTACATGTCATCTAAACCGAGTCTTAGGATAAATTTTATTTATTAAAGAATTAGAATTTTTATAAAATAAAGGCAATGTCTTCAATATTAATATAGTACATGGAATTTTTTCCAGAATATGAGAAAGGTTCTACGGGTTATTTTAATAACAAGATATCATTTTTAAAAAATAAAAATTTGGATTTTTCATAAATTTCGAAAAGTGAAACTTTTGGTATTCCACCTGCTCTCTAGTGGGTTTTAAAAGATATTTTAATTTTAAAAACCTTTCATATTTCACTGGCTCGCCAATGGGGTATGACAGAGAATGATAAAAGCTCTCATGTTCTTTTGGTTCTCCTTGATTTTTTCAAACTATTAAAATCCTGATTTTTTCATTTGGAATAATAAATATATTTCACAAAATTTTATTTTTAAATATAAGAATTATAATTAAATATCAAATATTAGAACTGAATAAAGATCAAAATTTATGTTAACATATAATTAATAAGGTATCAACTACCGAGCATCACGAAAAGGTTAATCCTTACTTATAATTGTAACCAACTATCAAACCCTTTCATGTGATCTCTAGTATTAATGTGGACCTCAGGTTTTGTTTTTGGCGGTTTTGTAACCCTCAAAACATAAACCTCGATAGGTGAGTGATTTCACCTAATAAATAGATCAATGGTGACTCCAGAAAATTGGTCATTTTGCAATGACAATTTAGGGTTAAGTCGAGTGAGCAATTTATCTAGACAACTCAGTCTTTAAATGCAAAAAATGAAGTATAATAATAATGACATGGCCCTTAAAAATAATAAGAATATAATGATATATTATTTAATATAGGAATGAAGGGTACATCTATTATTTTAAGTTAGACTGGGTAGGATTCGTATTCAGACCATGTTGCGATAGCTTGGCGACTCCACAGGGGACAAGTTAGAGAGTTAATCGCGTGTTAAATAATTTTGATTAATTCAATTTGAATTGGTGTTTAACTATAATTCTCGATATTTTCGAAACAAAATCTTTATTACATTTTTTATTTGTATAGAAATTTTGTTATATGTTATTCACATTTTTCATTAACGCTTTTGTTTCCTTTGCAACATTATTTTTGAGGGAATTTAAGACATGGGTTTTATTATTTTTTTGACAAGTGTCGAGGCATGAAAGGTAAGTTGTTCCCCCGTACACACTATGCACATTTATATGCATTAGATTCTTTTCCAGGTATATGGAGGGGCTATAGGTACCTAATATCTTAGGAGGAGGTGAAGTACCTCTACCTTTTAAAGTGTTAGCCTCTGTCTGGGCCAGCGAAAAGCTTACCAGGTGTAAATTCTTACGCCTGCTAGATGTGTTAGCCTCGTTGGGGTATGGAAGACACTCCCACTTGAATTGAACTCTTTCTAACATAAACCAGTGCTCGGTTAGGATTAGGGTACTTTGTTAGTTCTTTCTGAACTCAAGGAAGAATTTGAGAACTTATTTAGATGCCTAAACTAAACTTCATGTAATGATCTATAGGGGACTCACCTAGTTGGAGCCATACCTAGTTCTAGAGGGTATTGAGTTAGGTACACATGCAGGAACACTTTTTACCCTTTTCTTTTTATTTTATGTTCTGAGCATGTAAAGCATGTGATAATAATTGAACATTATTGTTTTTGGTAAGACCTTTGTTGTACCTTAGAAGATGCAATCATTGTTTTAATTCAGATGTCAAGTGATGATAAACAAACATCGTCATTAGTAATGTGATTACTTCTTTTATTTTGTAGATCATACGTATGGCCTTAACTACATGGTATAGACGTGTAGGTCAGGCGATGATGTTCGAACATCATCACCAGCAACAAGGCCTTTTTATTTACCCTGATAGGTGTCATAATGCCTTAATAAATTTATTAGGGAAACTTTATGCATTTTCACATTAATTGTTTTCTTATTTATCTAAGCTAATTTATTTCTCATTTTCATATCATTATTATTGTTCATATTTATATATTATTATATCTTAAGGCATCATAATGCCTTAATTTTATTTTTGGGGTAGTCTTTTTAATGATAGAAACTTTTTATATATTTGTTCACATAAACTTTTATTCGATGTTATATTAATTTCATTCTTGCACCCATTCGTATATGTGCATTCATACATGCATTTATGGCATGCATTTCATAAGGGTAAGAAGCTAAAATGAAAATTTTTTTAGATTTATCATTTTTTCTAAAGTAATTTATTTCTTTTAAACTAGAAGTGTCAGGATAATCAAACATTATTTACCTTGGCAAATGAACTCTCAATATGCTTACAAAGGATGAAGGAAACAATCAAGAAGCCGTAGAGAATACAATGAAACGACAAGAAGAGATATAAGTACAAATCTCTAAGCTGACGAAAGAAAGGATGGCTAGATAGAAAGAGTCTAAAAATAAGAATCTAAGAAACCAAGGGAATCTTCCTAGTATTATTTCCAGCTTATCTAGGGCAGAGGGGCAACCACTTTAAAGAACCCAAATTATGAGAGCTGGTCCCATAATAAATATTCCTATAGACCCTAATGCTCAATAAAGGGTAACAAATATAAGACAATATATTATTTTAAATAATTTAATGGGTGCAAATATTGTTAGGCTCCTTAAGCAAGAAAATCTCAAGCTCAAGACTCAAAAAAGGGTCGAAATCCAAAGTTGTAAAGAAAGGTACATGCTTTTTGAAAAGACGCTCAAAGCAATAGAAGGAGTCAAGGATTCAGGAAGTGTCATTGTGGATGAGTTGAGTTTGATACTAGATCTAATTTTCCTTCCTAAAGATGCCAAACTTTGAAAAGTTTAGTGGTACCACTTCTTTACTGACCCACATTAAAATGTATTTTAGAAAAATGACTAGAAACACACATAATGACAAGCTTTTCTTCATTGTTTTCAAGAAAGCTTGCTAAGATCAGCTTTAACATGGTATAATGATTTAAATAGGAGTCAAGTATAATGTTAGGAAGACTTGGCCAATGTTTTTCTTTAGCAGTACAAGCATATGCTAGATTAGGCACCGCATAAATTGTTTCTTCAGAATATGGAGAAGAAATCAACAGAAACATTTATATAGTATCCCAAAGATGAAGGTTGCAATGACTCAAGTACAACCACCTTTGTCAGATAAAGAGATAGTATCTCTATTTATGACTATATTACCAAATCCATTCTTTGATAAATTTATGGAAGCGACACAAAAAACTTCACTGATATAGTGGCTTCTAGTGAAACGATTGAAAATGCTATAAAAAATAGAAAGATACAAGTTAATGATGTGGCTATGATAGAGAAGAGAAAAAATTCTAAAAGGGAAGAAGAAATCCAAGCTGTCTTCCAGATGAGTCAACCACTTATGAATACTGGTCAATGTTGGTGTCATTCTTACGAGTCTTATTTTCTTATCATGAATAGTGCATCCCATGATCCCTCCCAACCCATGCTTAAGCTACACTGACTTTCATATTTGCGCACAAGCTAGGTGCTCAGGAGAACAGTTAAAGCAGACGCAAAAAGTAGAATCTGAATCAGGTTAAGCAAATCCCTATGTCTTATTCCAAGGTTTTACCCAAGCTTATTAATAAACACCTCATGACATTTATCCAAATTCAGCCTCTGAAACCCCTATATCATGATTGGTATGACATCAACCAACGTTGTGATTATTATTTTAGTAATCTAGGTCATTCTGTAGAAGATTGCCTAGCTTTTAAGTACAAAGTTCAAGATCTTATCAAGGCTAGAAAGTTAAGCGTCAAAGAAAGGAAAGCCAACTACCATCAAAGGGTATATTAACAGAGGACCAAGATCATTCAAACTGGAGAATTATAGGCTACTGTGAATTTTAACTTGAATTACTTGGATGATTACTTACTATGCCATAAGCTTTTGGATTCATCTTCTTTGCTAAAGAATTTTGTAAAGAGATGGCATGATTGAGATGACAAAAAATAATCATGCATATTATGGAATTTTTTAGCTTAAGAACTTAGAGTTTGATACACCTCTTGATATTCCACTAGCTGTCTACAATTTGACCCTCAGGAATGCTAATCTAGTAAAAATTTGGAGTTGATGGATGCCTATCAACAATGATTGGTCTGGGGGTCATCGACCTTACAACGTATGCCAATCAGAGGCAATTTTTATTTTAACTTTAAAATTTTATACATTTTTTTTGGAAACTATGAATTATGAAATAAATTTTTATTTGTAAATTGTATGCATACTATCATCGACCATGAATTTTGCTAATACTAATTCCTAATATCTAGGATAATGAGAACATTTTGAATAATTTTCTTTAGTAGATGATCACTAATAGGTTAAATTCCTTCAGAAAGTTCTTTTACTTTCAAATATATGATTATCCCAGACATTCAACTATATACCTTTCACCACTAGAGACCTTTCACATCTAAATGTTCTTTTCTATGGATTTCTTAAAGGTATTACAAATCGGTTATGCTCTCGAAAGATTCAGATATCGATAGTTTGAGATGCGTTAAAATAATGGCAGTAATTCCAAGATCTTCCTTATTGATATAAACTTTTGCCATAACTTTCATAACACTCTTTCAAATCCTTGATATAGGAAAATGGAGAGAAAAGTGAGTTGAAAACACCTTTTTCTTTCAAAAAAAACCTTTTCAAACCAATTTTTGATGCATAAGATACAAGATTTGAGATCTTTTTCAAGCCAGTCTGATTTTCTTTCCAAAAGGTTCAACCAGTCATTAGTGGCTATGAAGCTAATAAAATTGGGGGCATACCTTAAGCCTTTAAAAATTGAGTGCAACATTATGTTATTAAGGTATTCAAAATGATTTTCAAAAAAAAATTATCCTCTTTCTTAGTGAAATGCTTACCAGTTCAAATGGCTGTGTTCGAAATGAAAAATAGCCTTCTTCCATTATCTTTTTGCAAAAATAGAAAATTATCTCGTTGGCGGTCCCCTTTGAGCATGATAATTTATCTTCTTTCTTTGAACCTTAATTAAGGATCACTTTCCATACTAGGGTGCAAATAAAGTGAAGCTACAAAATTAGAAGGAGCAAATTTTGTTTCAAAGTTACAAGAAGACCAAGTCAGATGTCATAAGGTAAATTTTGAAGACCGAAGAAAGTTTGAGTTTCAAGTTCAAATATTCAAAGTGAAAAATGAAAAAAGTTCAAGTTTCAAGTTCAAATATTCAAAGTAACAAAAATAAAGAAAGTTCAAATTTCAAGTTTTTCAAAATAAAAAAATAAATCAAGAAAGTTTAAATTTCAAGTCTCTTTAAAATGAATAATGAAGCAAGCAAAAGTAAATGAAGAAATGTAAATGTGTTTTGCTTTGGATGACATGTCGGGTCAAGTTATGCTAAAAAAAAATGATTCTTGATTTAATTACCCTTAGACATTTAATTTAGGCTAATTTATCCTTTTTTTAAAACCCTAAATTGTGGCATACATTACATACCTAACAAAGTCCACTTTGATTAGACATGGCTATTCGAGCTGCCAAGCTATTCCTTGGAAGCTTTTTAAAAAATTTAACTTTTTGAATGATTTTTGAGTCCCTTGTAATATGATGGGGCAAGTTTAAAGGCCTTGAAATTGCTCCTAAATCAACAAAGATAGCCACTAATGAAAACCCTTCATGCTAATTCATAAGTGATCCAAAATCCATGAAGATTTCACTACATCAACAAAAGGTTGAGTTAATTGCCCAAACATGGATTACTTTCAAAATAAACTTTCAAAACTTTTATGCCCAACTCGAGAATTAATGCTTACTAAAGGCTTTTCAAATCAACCCTTTCAGACTTAGTGTTTACTAGCATTAGTTTAACACTTTTCGGGCTATGTGTTTGAAGATTTAAAAGGATGTTATAACTTGATTGTTTGCCTTTAAGGAACTCTTATGAAATGAACATCCATCTAAAATTAGTCTTGATAAACCTTGACTTTGTTATATAAATTTCTTTAAGATAAATTTTAGTAGTGCCACCCTATTTATGCCTCTAAATTCATTTCTTCATCTCATTCAAAGAAGTCTCGAATGGTGATCATCGATCAAAAGAAAAAGTTTTAACATCATAATGAAGATAGCATATCCATTATCCTTGATATTGTAAAATCTATGGTTGGAATTTTTTGGAATTTTCATAGATTTTGATCAAGTAAACTTTTTCCCTCGGGTCAGAATGAGAAAATGTTCTGATTCCATAAATCTTGAAATTTTGATGAATTATGATACTTTTCATTTTTTCAATAAAAGTTTGTGAATATATCTTGAGCAGATATAATCCAATTTTATGAATTATATTATTGAATTAATGAACACTAATTTGATATTTGATGACTTTTTAGGAAAGATTGAATAATTCTCTAAAGAAATCTATCACTTTGTCACGTGATCCTATAGTAAGATAGGTGAAGAAGGCTTTGAAAAAGCTTCGATGAGATATTCAAAGCATTCAAAAATAAGTCATCTTATCACACGATCCTATGTAAGGTAGGTAAAAACGGCTTTGAAAAAGGTTCGATGGAGATATTCAAAGCATTCAAAAATCCATCAACTTCTCACGCGATATTATGGTAAAGTAGGTGAAGAAGGCTTTGAAAAAGGTTCGATGCAGATATTCGAAGCATTCAAAAATCTATCGTATTTTCATACGATCCTATGGTAAGGTAGGTGAAGAAGGCTTTGAAAAAGCTTTGATGGAGATATTTAAAGTATTCAAAAATCTATTACCTTCTCAAGCGATCATATGGTAAAGTGGGTGAAGAAGGCTTTAAAAAAGCTTCAATTGAGATATTCAAAGCATTCAGAAATCTATCACCTTCTTATGCGATCCTATGGTAAAGTAAGTGAAGAAGGCTTTAAAAAAGCTTCGATGGAGATATTCAAAGCATTCAGAAAATTTCATTCAGAAAAATGTTTTCAAAGCTTCGATAACGATATTCAAAGCATTCAGAAAAAGCTTTAATGGTGATATTCCAAGCATTCAAAAGTTTTTATTAAGAAAATGCTTTCAAAGTCTTCGATGGTTATATTCAAAGACAAAGCTTTGATGATGATATTCGAACCATTAAAAGGCTTTCATTCAAAAAAAAGTTTTCAAAGCTTTGATGGTGGCATTCAAAGCATTTAAAAGAACCTTTTAACCCTTGGGTATAGTTCTATCACCTCTTCGTGCGATCCTATTGTCAAAGTAGGTGAAGAAGGCTTTGAAGAAATCTATTGCCTTTTCACGCGGTCCTATTGTCAGGCAGGGGAAGAAGACTTCAAAGGATATCCTCTTCATGCAATCTTATTGTAAGGTAGGTGAAGAAGGCTTTAAAAAAGCTTTGATGGAGATATTCAAAGCATTCAGAAAATTTCATTCAGAAAAATGTTTTCAAAGCTTCGATAACGATATTCAAAGCATTCAGAAAAAGCTTTAATGGTGATATTCCAAGCATTCAAAAGTTTTTATTAAGAAAATGCTTTCAAAGTCTTCGATGGTTATATTCAAAGACAAAGCTTTGATGATGATATTCGAACCATTAAAAGGCTTTCATTCAAAAAAAAGTTTTCAAAGCTTTGATGGTGGCATTCAAAGCATTTAAAAGAACCTTTTAACCCTTGGGTATAGTTCTATCACCTCTTCGTGCGATCCTATTGTCAAAGTAGGTGAAGAAGGCTTTGAAGAAATCTATTGCCTTTTCACGCGGTCCTATTGTCAGGCAGGGGAAGAAGACTTCAAAGGATATCCTCTTCATGCAATCCTATTGTAAGGTAGGTGAAGAAGGATTTAAGGTAAATTCGTTTGGTTAAGCAGAAGGATCAGTGAAGTTCTCTATGTTCTCTTTAATGTAGTTGGTGTATATATATATATGTATGTATGTTATAAAAAAAACTTTTTTAGAAAAGCTTAAACAGCCCGAACAAAATTATGTCTATTTGGTCTTTACCATATTTATGATTCTTGACAATGGCCAAAAAGGGGCAGTTATAAACATATAATTTTGTCCGAGCGTCTTTTTCCAATAGTCTAAAATATTCGAGATAAAGCACTTAGCGGTTACTCAATAAGGGTAGGCTTTTTTCAGTTAAAATGAACATTTTCAAAGGCTATTTAGTTGGGCTTAAATGACTGCAAGTGCACATGACAAAATTAATGCCATTTCGAGGGTCATAGAGAGTAAATCTCGGATAAAAAAATGAATATTAAGGTAAATAATTAACTTTTAATCTTATTCTTTTGAAAATTTAAAATTTATTCCAGCAGATGTTATCAGGGTCAAATTTTTCATTTTTAGGAATTTCAAAAATTTTTAGTTAAATTTGAGAACCTGATGGTCGTATATTTTTACCAATCTAGTATGGTATTTGTGCTGATATGCACTTCAAAAAATCATAAATATTCAAGGAAAAATTTTTATTGGGATTTTATACGAAAAGGTATCAAGTTGTCTATTTTAGTAATCAAATTTGAATTTTTCACCGTACCGTGAGTAATATATTAGTGAAAATTTTCAGTAAAAATTATTTTTGATTCCAAGTTTCACCTTTACTACTTTTATAAACTAATAAAATTTTTTTGGTAAGACTTTTTTGAGTTTCTAATTTTTGAAATTCTTTAAATATTATTATTCAATTTATAATGAATCTGTTTTTCAAAATTCATTTGATTTTTTGAGTTTTATATTTTTGTTAAAATTTTATTATTTTCAAGATATGGAGTTTTCTACTCCGTAAATTTTTTTGATAAAATTTTTTCAAGTTTATAACTCTTTGAATTTTATTACTTAATTCACATTAAATCAGTTTTTCAAAATTTAATTTATTTTATGAGTTTTTTTATTTTTTTAAAATTTTTTTAAGATACGGAGTTTTCTACACCATAATTTTTTTCAAGAAGATTTTTTCGAGTTTAATAATTTTTAAAATTCTTAAAATATTCTCATTAAATTCATATTAAATCAGTTTGTGAAAACTTCAAGTTATTTTTTGAATTTTGTATTTTTATATATAATAATATTTCTTGGAAGGATTTTTCTCATAAAATTTTACGAGTTTATTATTTTTTTCTTGTACATAAAAATTGTTCTTATTATTAGATTAAATTAAATTTATTGTACGAAATTTTATTTCAAATACATAATTTTTTATTTTTACAATTTAGCCATCCTGATTAATTTTTATTTTATAATTTTATATATTATACAAATATCATCTAAAATATCTCTAGAACTGATGATGCCAAGCATGATGCAATTCATAAAATGACAAAAGTAATAAATTTAAATCAAATCAAAGTCAAAAAATAAAATAATAAAATAAATATTAAATAAAAACAAACAAAAAAAAAGTCCAAGAGAATTCTAGGATAAATTCGGCCAAAGGCTATTTCTTCAGCCCTTAGCTGAATTCTATCCCTATAAATAGGAGGTGGTTTTCTCAAATTGAGGACTTTAGGTGAAGTGAGGAAAAAATACCAAAAAATTAAAAAATTCATTAGGCTTTCAAGCTTTTTAAGGTAAATTCTCATACAATAATTTTTATTTTTGTTACTTTCATTCAATTTTCTTCTTTTTAGCAGAAATATTGTTATTTTCATGTTTGTATTTTTTGTGTTAATTTTCTTAATAACCTTCACGTTGATTTTTGTTGATTTATTCATTACTTTTGTTGATTTTATGCATATTTTAGTTGGTTAAAAATTACATCATGTGTATATGTTGATATTTATGCAAATATGCGATCAAAAATATTGTTTTTGATTGACATATATGCTAATCAAAAATATTTGTGGACCTTGAATAAATTTTCATGCCTGATTTCATGAAATTTAGGATTATCTTGCAAAGTTTAAAACTTTTAGGGCCCTAAAAATAATTTTCCCAAATTTTTGATGGCCTTGAAGATTGATTCAAAGTTTGGTTGATTTTGATTTTGATGATTTGGTGATTTTTTATTTTATTTTGATTATTTTGTAAATATGGAAATATTATGGACTAAATTACAAAAATCGTAAAATTTTTCTATGGCCATCCAAACTTGGCCAATTGCTTGTAGGCATTTTTAGAAGTGTTTTTGTGCTTAGTTTAACATATTAAATGTGTTTTATGCATTTTATACCATTTTGGGGCCATTTATAATTTTTAAAAGTTTAGGGACTAATTTGAAAAAACTAAAAAAATTTGTTTTTTTGGCCATGGATATTTGGCTGAATCATTTTCATGATTTTTGGTATAGATTTTGTGATTTTTCATGATGTGTTTTGTTTAATTTATGATTTTCTGTTACGTAGGGACTAAATTGTAAAAATAAAAAGTTTTGTTTCAAGGCCATCCATACTTGGCTGATTGTTTGTGTATACTTGTGAAAGTCTTTTCATGTTTATTTTAATATGTATGAATGTATTTTATGCATTTTCCATCATTTTGTGTTTATTTTGTAATTTTAGAAAGTTTAAGAGCTTATTTGCCAAATTACAAAATTTTTGTTCTAAGGCAATAGGTCTTTGGCAAAATTTATTATATGATTTTTGGTATGAATTCCATAACTTTTTGTGATGTATTTCGTGTTTAACTATGGTTTTATTTTGTATAAGTACTAAATTGCAAAGTTAGAAAATATTAAGGACTATTTAGAAAAACTTTGCATTTTACAATTAATATGATATTTTTGATGTTTTAAGAATATTTCTAACATTTCTATGGTCTTCCGTAGGGGTGTAAAAATTATTGAAACATTTTGTATTCTTTCAGTTTTTTGTTAGGGTACAAAATGCAATTTGAAAAGTTCAAGGACCTATTAGCAGTTTTTGCATTTTAGGTCTATCTTGATGTTTAAGTACCCATGGATGGTATGATTATCATTTCATATCATTTTCTAGCCCTTTAGGTTATCGAGATACTTATATGTCAAAGGCATACTTTAAAGGTATTTTGGTAATCTTATTAGAACTAAGTCCTTTGTGATCACCGAGATACTTATAGGTCAAAGGTATATAGCAGGGGTTGGCTCATTTGTTCATGATGCCATCCAGCCCTTTAGGTTATCAGGATATGTGTACGTCGAAGGTACACCTTAAGGGTATTTTAGTAATTTATCTTAGAATCAAATCCTTTTTATCACTAGGATACTTATACGCCAAAGATGCATAATAGGGATAGGTTCATCTTTTTATAGAGATGTTAAGTCCTTTAGGCTTACCAGGATACCTAGATGTCAAAGGTAGACCTTAGGGACATTTTAGTAATTTATGTTAGAATCAAACCCTATGTGATCACCGTGATACTTCTACGCCGAAGGTGTATAGTAGGAATAGCTTCATTTGCTTATACAGTTATAGAATCTTTTAGGGTTACCAGGATATGTATATGTCAAAGGTACTCCTTAGGGATATTGCATTAATTTATTTTAGAATCGAGTCTTTTAGGGTCACTAGGATACTTTGAGGTCGAAGATGCACTTTAGGGGATGTGTTAGTCATATCAACGTATTTAGGATCCTAGAGTCAAGTTTAGAACGTGCCATCTAAATCGAGTCTTATGATAAATTTTATTTATTAAAAAATTAGAATTTTATAAAAATTAAAGCAGTGTCTCCGATGTTAAAATAGTAAATGGAATTTTTTCCAAAATATGAGAAGGATTCTAAAAATTGTTTTAACAACGAGTTAACCTTTTAAAAGAAATAAAAATCAAGATTTTTCATAAATTTCGAAAAATAAAACCTTGTATTCCATTAGCTTTCCAATGGGGTGTAAAAGATATTTTGGTTTTCAAAACCTTTTGTATTTCACCGGCTCTCCAAAAGGGTACGGCAGAGAATGATAAAAGCTTTCATGATCTTTTAGTTCTCTGAAAGGACACGAAAGATATTTTAATTTTTTTGAAAACAATATTAAAATATCGATTTTCTCACTCAAAATAACAAATTTATTTCATAAAATTTTTTTTTTAAATACGAGAATTATAATTAAAATATCAAATATTGAAATTGAAAAAGATAAAAATTTATGTTAACACTTGACTACTAATGCACTGATTGTCAGGTATCATGAGAAGGTCTATCCTTGTGATTGTAACCGATTGATGGACCTTTTTATGTGATGTATGGTATCAATAAAGACCTTGGGTTTTGTTTTTGGGGGTTTCATAATCCTCAAAACATAAACTTCGATTGTTGACTGATTTCACCTACTAAATAGATTAGTGGCATCTCCAGAAAAATGGTTGTTTCGTAATGACTATTTAAGGTTAAGTCAAGTTAGTGATTCATCTCGACAACTCAATCCCCAAACAACAAAAAATAAAATAGAATAATAATAATTACATGGCCCCTAAAAAAACTAAGAATATAATGATATATTACTCTATGTAGGAATAAGGGGTACGTTTGCCATTTTATGTCTAGCTAGTCAAGATTCATATTCAGGCCATGTTGTGACACTCATCAAAAGGAGTAATAAGCCAGACAATAAAGAATTTGAAAGAGCTAAGGAAGGCATCAAAGGAAGGTGAAATAGTAAAAAGGGTGGTTGGCTTTTGTGCACGTGCATCATTCAACTGTTAGTGGGAATCTAAGGAAGTTGAGAAAGGCATAACTTGAACCTAAATGATTTCAAGCCACTAAAATGTCAAATCAATTTATTTGGGTTTAACTTATATTAATTATTTTCTTATCCATTATTTTTATTTTTTTCAGTATTATTTATATGTATAGAATTTATTGTTTATACAGTTTTTATGGGTAAATTTAAAAATAGTGAGCTCAACAAAAAAAAACCAATGTTAGAGAAAATGGCTTCAAATCTTACTACAAATATCACTTTCCTTAAGGCTTATTTTGTCCCCATTAGTAACAGTATGCAACAAAGATTATCAAATAGCCATAGAATACAGTGAAGCCTATGTTTGAAATCACTTTGCACTAGTGATATCAAACCACTCAATGCCTCACTTATAACGAACAAAAGTATTCTTTTTCTACTTAGTTGTCGGTAGCAAATTAAGTACAAGAGATTTACTACAATTAAAAATGATAGGAAAGGAAGAGCAATGATGTATATTTCTCGTTTCTTTATTGGAAAACTCTGATATATATATTTATAAAGATTCAATTAAAGAGTTTTATTTGTTTTATCCAAACCAACTTGTCTTTTCATTAAGTTTTCACTTTTCGATACTCAATAGGTGCAATTGGTAACTTTTTATAAGTGAAAAGATGCCAGCTAGAAAGTTATGAATGAAGTTAAAACAAAACTAGCTATTACAGATAAATTTGTTAAAATTTGAATGAGAGGATTCAAATCCTCAACTTAAAAGATTCTGATCCATTTTTGTAAATTTTAACAGAATTTATTCCAAAACCTAGTATTCGAATCCCTTTATATGGGTATATGTATCCTTTTGAATAGATTTTTTATTCCAAAACGTTTGAGGAGTGAATCCCTTAAATGGCATTTGAATCTTATCAAATGTAAAGCTTTTCCAATTGATATTCAAATCAATTTCTTTGGTGTGGAATTTAATCGAAGCAATTGTATAGCTTCATATGTGCTAGTTTCCCATTGATTATTCAATCAATTAACTTTTTATTCCTTTCACTTATTTTGAAAATATTTCTAGCAATCCTTACCATTTTTAAAGGAAAGTAAAGCCGATACTTTCTCAGAAACCTTATTCATAAGTAATGGTATCTTTCAATTCAAAACCTCCACCTTAATGAAAAATAGTTGTTGATCTAATCAAAGTTGTATGATATAACGATTTTATATGATTATTCATGCATTAATCCACACATAGAATTTCAAGACTTATAAAAAGCCATTTAGCAATGGTCAACACCATAACTAGCCATCTATTTTGTATCCTTTCTTAAGTGTTCAATAGCTAAGCCCTATGCTCTTAAGAACGGTATCATTTCAACTCATATAGTTGAACTCCATTAAAAATGCTATTGTTAAAGCATTTCAATTCTTTAAATTACATGTTATAGGTTCATTAAGTGAATCAATTTAACTTTACCATTTTAACATATGATTTCAAGCACTTTAATAAACTTGGGATATGTATAAGTCTTAGTGCTTGTGACCACATTCAAATAATGTACTTGACTTTTTATAACTTAAGATTTAATGTTCAATTAAGCATTGAGTTAAGGTTTTATAATGTGTGACTTAAATTTATGGGCTTGAATCTCATCCTTTAGAAGTTTTAGACACTATTTCTCTTGAGAGACTTTTTGCCAATGGATTCGCCAAGTTCTCTCTTGACTTGAGAAAATCTACGATGATCACCCCATCGATTATTAATTGTCTAACATTATTGTGTATTAGACCAACGTGTCTTGACTTCCCATTCTATACTTGGCAATAAGCCCTTGATAATGTAACTTCACTATCACATTATATTGAAATAGGTGACATTCGCTTTGGCCATTAAGGAAGTACATATAATAAATTTCTTAACCATTCTACTTCCTTGCTAATGCCAATGCAACAAATTCTAAAGTCATAGTATAATCCATTATATAGTTTGCTTCTTGGATCCCTAAGAGATTACATCCCCCACTAATAATGAATGTCCATCCACTTATAGATGAATAATCCTCCATGTTGATTATACAACTTGTATAGGTGTATCTTTCCAAAAACTGAAACTTCACCATAATATGTTATGCCATAATCAGCTATCTTTTTTAAGTACTTTAGTACTCTATAAATGGCTTTCCAATGCAAATTACTTGGGTTGCTTATATATCTATTAACTTTGCTAATCATAAAAGCTACATCTAATCTTATGCATGTCATAGTGTACATCAAACTATCAATCAGTTTTGCATATTCTAATTGTGCAACTGGCATTCCCTTATTAGATTCTAATTTTATATTGAGCATATTTTGTTGTGAGTATTGCACAATCATAATGATTGAACCTTTTGAGAATTGTCTCAACGTAGTGAGATTGGGATAAGAGTAGCTCATCATTTTGCTTATGTATCCTTATTCCTAAAATCACACCCCCAACACCCTATATATTTCATAGCAAAGTTGCTAAGATAAAAACCATTTCCTATTTTCAACTTGTTTTAAGTTTGTATAAAAACTTAACATGTCATCCATGTAGAAATGCTCCTAAACAATGGTAAATTTACTATAGACACATTTATTAAACTTTTGATGCCATTGCTTAGGAGCTAGTTTAAGTCCATATAATAAATTAATCAATTGACATTTTATTTTCTTGTTTTAGAATTACAAATCTTTGGATTATTTCATTGACACCTCCCCATCTAATTCACTATTTAAAATGCGATTTTCACATCTATTTGTTGAATTTCCAATTTATAAATTGAGGCCAGCACTACAATCATTCTTATTGTAGCAATTCTTACTACCATTGCAAATCCTTGGATTATTCCATTTACACCTCCTTATCTAATTTAGTATTTAAAATGTGATTTTCACATCTATTTGTTGAATTTCCAATAAGGTCAACACTACAATCATTCTTGTTGTAGCAATTCTTACTACTAGTGCATATGTATCAAAATAGCAATTTCTTGCTTTTATGTAAATCCTATAGCAATAAGTCTAGCCTTAAACTTGTCTATAGTTCCATCCAATTTTATTTTTTTTAAAATCCATTTTGCAACCAGTTGGTTTGCAATCTGAATTGTTTCCCATAATTAAGTCAATTTCATTGTTTATAGCTTGTTTTCAAAAAGCTACATCTTAAGACTTCATTCCCTTGTCAAATGTCTTAGGATCCAGATTCCATATTGAACCAATATTCAATATGATTACTTGTATTTTCTCTTATTCGTTCAACTAGAAACATATAAAACTACAAGACAAAGTCTTTGATTTTTCTTGACACAAGGTTTGTTTCATTACTTATGGAAGAATCATTTCTTTGTTTATTTGAACTAACTTGAGCAATATAATTAGAATGATGAATTGACTTGAACTTTTGTTCATCAGATATGACACCTCTTGATTCAATTATCTTATTAATGAAAATTGAATTATTTGGTTCAATAAGCATAAATCTATATGCATTGTTGTTTTGTACATAACATATAAATACGCACTTAATTTCTTTTTCTCCTAGTTTGTTTCTTTTAGGTTTGAGAACATTTACAATTTCTTTATAACCTTATACCTTAAGATAGCTTAGGTTGGATTCTTTTTTCTTCCATAACTCATATAGCGTAACCTTGTTTCTTTTATTTGGAACTTTATTTTGACTGTTGCATTCTGCAACATTACTTCACCCTAAAAACCTTATGCTAAACAGAGCTAGACAACATGGCAGTAACCATTTTAGTTAATACTCTATTTTTATGTTTAGCCACGCCATTTGATTATGGACTATATAGTGTTAAAACTTCATGAAACAATTCCAATGAACTCCAAGTAACTTAGATCATAATATTCTCATTTTCTATTTGTTCTTAAAGATTTTATTTTAGTATCACAAAGTAATTCTACTTTATTCTTATAGACTTGTCTAATGCTTCATTTTTTGAATCCTAAAGATTTTATTTTAGTATCACAAAGTAATTCTACTTTATTCTTATAGACTTGTCTAATGCTTCATTTTTTGAATGTATTAAATAAACATAACGAAATCTTGAAAAAATCATAAATAAAGGTAAAATAATATTTCTTTCCACCTAAAGAAAGAGTTCCATTCAACTTATGTTTATCACTATGTATCAATTCAAGTAACTTAAAATATCTTCCACCTTTTGAAAATGGTTTTCTAGTAATCATAATAAGCATACAAGTTTTACAACTCTCATCATTAAGTTAGACTTGGACATTGCAAACATATGATTATAATGCACGTCCTATCTGACTTTGTCATAACTTAAATGAGTTAACCATGTAAATAAAGTAACTCATCCTATTATTGAGAGTAATATGAGTTACATTAAGCTTGAGCACACCTTTATATGCATAACCTTTGACCATAAAGATTCTAACTTTGGATAACACAAATTTATCCCTTTCAAATGCTAATTTAAAACCAAACTTGCTAAGCAAACTAGTTGACACAAATTCTTCCTTATTTCTGAGATGTAATAAACATTTGTCAAGGTAAGAACTTTCTTGGATGTGAATTCCAAATCTCTTTGCCTTTGATTTAAATTGTAGATGGATTTCCTATACAGAGCACATTGCTTTCCCCTTTTGGATAGAAAAATTGAATAAAGCCTTATTTATGCACATATGTTTGTAGTACAGAATTAATCCACCATGCTTGGTTATCTTATAAGACATTAATTTCAAAAATTAACATAAAAAAATATCTTTTGTTGGTTGAGATGCTCCTTTCTTTTTTGAAGAACTCTTTTTTAAAATGGCTTTCGTTTCCACAAAAAAAGAATACACTTTTCTTTTTTGTCTATTTTTGACCATTCGAGAAAATTACTTTCCTTTTATGTGGACTTGTTAGGTTTTTGCTTCCTCCACCACTTGGACTCAAGAGACATTACTAGCTTTTTTCTTTATCATTTTTATAGACACCAAATTTTATCTGGGCAATTTTTAGGACACTCTTTTTTTGGAAAAATTCAATTAATCAGGCCATTTTTAATTTAAGTTTATTGTAATCGGATTAATTAGGCTTAATTCATTTCAACTTAGGCTTATTTGAAAAAATACAAAAAAAATAAAAAAAATGAGTGACCTAGGTTTGAACCTAGGCCACCCTTGTGAAATATGTAGCCCACGACTAACACATCAAGCACATATTTTAGTAATAAAATAACAAAAGAAATGTCAAAAAGAAAAAAAAGCCAAAAAAGGGGGGGCCACTTTATAAAGTGAGTCATTGTGACCCACATGCCAAGCATGAATTTGTGTCATAAAATGACAAAAACAAATAAAAAGAAAAAAAATTGAATGGCCCAAGTTTCGAACCCAAGCCACCTTTGTAAAATGGGTCATCTATGACCCACATGCCAAAGTTAAGTTTTTGTCATAAAATGACAAAAACAAATGAAAAATAAAAAACAACAAAAAAGAGACAAAAAAAAAAGATAGCCGGCTACCATGCTTAGCATGGCAGTAGCTCTGTTCATTTGCAGAACCAACCATAGTAGCTTCTGCCATGGATCTGGTTCCCAAACCACCAATCGTTTCAACTTTTTCTTAGTGCAGATAATTACCAGAGAAGAAAAAAAAGAGGGAGCTAGGGAAAAAATTCTTTAAGAATTAAAAAGAAACACAAGCTTTCAAAAAAAAAAACAAGAAAATAAAAAATTCAAAGTGAGGTTTTCCAATTAAGGGGGTTTCAGTGCCTATTTTGAGAATCCTAACGGTGAAAAGGAAGCTCCTAGGAAGAGGAAGTACATACTAGAGTTTGGGAACGATCCAATGGTGGACGGTAGCTGGATTTTAGGTAAAAGGTTTGAATTTCTTTTATAGATTTAGAAAAATATAAAAAAATTTAGAAAAATCTGACTCTGGATTTGGAAAGAGGAGGTCGAAAAGAGTCTAGAGGTAAAGTTTGAGAGCCAACTTTCGTCAATGAGAGGCGATCGACAACGGTGGCTAGTGATTGGTGTGGTGGTCAGTCATTGATTTTTAGGTTTTTATGGTTTTGGTTTTTTTTCTTTCTGTGGTCTAGTTTTAGGGTGAAAAAGAAAAAGAGACAAAGAAAAAAGAAAGGAAGAAGAAAAAAGGAACAACCAAATTGAGAAGAGAAAACCAACCACTAAGCCTCACCTTGTCTTCAAGCATAAAATGTCAAAAAATATGTTAAACTGTTACTGGGACTTGGGGTGACAATTTTTTGCTTAAGGTCATATTTTATCATTATGGAATGCTTGTTTAAATGCCTCTTTATGATATTTGCATTTGATTTTTTTATCATGTTTGCTTGATTTGCCAATATATACATATATATAAATCTATGTATATATTTTTGGAAACACACCCTAAGTTAGATTAAGATTAACCCAACTAATGAGATTAATCTTAGTCTATTATTTTTCACAAATCAACACTCTAATCTTGAGGTAATCTTAAGCTATTGATGTTGGTATTCAAGGTTAAAAGAAGCTAAATATTCTCTCTCTCTTTTTTTAAAAATGTAATGTCCCTTTTAGTGTCAAAATTTGTTCATGCCTTGATCTTTGCTTAGAATCCTTATGTTTGTGGTATGGTCAATGGGCTGTTTCATTGTTCTAAAATATTTTGAGATTGTGTAGATGAGCTCATGAAGCCCATGTCACTCATTGATTTCTACCATGGACATTCAGATGTCCATGGCTCGAATTTAGCCCAAAGAAATCCAAGAAAACCAAAAATTTCCCCTATTTTATGCAGGCAATACTATATTTACGACTTGAAATATTATTTTTGAACCATCAATAATTTTTCATGAATTTTATATCATTTTTCCTCATAAGCCATCAAATCACCTTTCTAACGATGTCTTGTTTGCCCTTGGATCATTCCGGATGAGGGAGTTATGATTTTTTGAAGTGTTGCTGTCTAGAACCCCTGGAATCAGAGATTCACATTCTGTTTGGGCTGATTTGGCCCACCAAATAATTTTTTTGGATTTTTTAAATATTTTTCATAAAAAGTTCATGAAATTCCCTTTCAGTGAAGGTATCTTTTGTGATTTAACAATTTTGTATGAGTCCGAAATGATTTTCCAAAGTCAGCTGCCCCACTTCCCCTGTATATGCTGCCAGTGTCAAACCAGTTCCTAATGTGAAAAATATTTCCACCTATGAGGCAATTTTCTAGGATTTTATGAATAGTTTTATATTGATTCTCATCATGTTAGCTTTCCAATAGTACCTTACAAGACCTCTGAAACCTTCAGATTTATCCAAAATAAAATTGAAAATAGGGACAGCACGATGCTGTCCCCTGTTTCTAGCATTGTTCAAGATTAATTGATTCCTCCGAACTCCCACTCTGAGGCATTCAAATGCCTCTATGTGATCCCGATCAATCTATATAGTCGAAAGGAACATGCATTGTCTCCCGTAGGCTTAGATCAAGGCATGAACAATTTTTAGGCTTTATCATCCTTATTTTTATCAATTCTTTTTAATCAAAAATCACCTATTTTGTCAAAAAATTATCATTTTGTCAAGAAATCACTGAACCTTTGTCAAGATAAATCCTTTTAGCTTGTTTCTCTAAAATCATTGAAGTTTGCATTGGGGATACGCCAATCTCATCCTCCGAGGGGATACTCCAACCCCGCTTTTGCAAACCTCATTCAAAATTTGGAAACTTACCAAAGTTGTCATTTATGGGGATACTACAACCCAGCTTTTACAAACCTCATTCAAATTTCAAAACTTACCAAAGTCACCATTTGTGGAGATACTCTAACCCTATCTTCAGAGGGGATACTCTAAACCCATTTTTTTCAAAAAATAGTCAAAATTCATAAAAAAATAGTCAAAATTCATCAATTTAAATTTGTCAATCTTATTTTTCTTAAAATAGTCAAAAAATCAAATTTTCTCGCCTCGAATTTCCTCCAAAAATTTCAATATTCAAACCTGATTTTTATGCTTTGATTAGTCTGTGGATCCCAATGCGTCTTTAAAATTGTCAACTTAGTTATTTCAAGATACTCGATGACAATAACGAGATACATTCCTATCATTCCTTCCTCTTTTCCCTCTATGATTTATTTTTATTCGATATTATTTTTTTATCTTACTAACATGTTTTCCCTTTTGTTGTTCATGTTGCATTCATATTTTCAAAGATGTTTTCAAAGAAAAATCAAAACGGCAATGTTTCACATTAGTATCTCTCCGGTGCTTAATGCGACATATCCGATCTTCAAAAAAATAATAAACTTAAAGGCCATTTTTAATCACAATCTTTATGTTCCTCACTGCTTCGAGGTGCATATAAGATTTAATTTTTTTTAAAACCAGAGTTTACTTTTTTATACAAAATTCATGCATTAAAAAAGGAATTATATTAAATAATGACAAGTCAAAACCAAGGAAACCATAACCAAGTTTGGACATGGCAGAAAGGTACCGATTTTGAGCGTCATGAGGAGGTTTTTACCTCCTTGTTTGTAACCAACTCTCAAACCCAACCGTCAAATCTTTGGATCACGTAAACCATGAAACCATTGAGTTTTGTAACTTAAAATATTGATTTCAATGGGCATCGATCATGCCTAGCCTAAATGATCGGTGGTGATTCCAATTGTTGACCACTTCATGGTGGCCACGCAAGATTAGTTGGGCGAGTAATTTGTCCGACAATCTCCTTCATACTTTGAGGGTCAAGAGCTGAGAATTCATACTTTCTCGCTACCATTATGCCAAAAAAAAATATGAGTCCTAATCAAGAAACACTCTTAAGTCGCGTATGCTTCTTTCACGGGAGGCACGGTGCCAACAGCTTGGCAACTCCGTTGAGGATAAATTTAAAGAGTTAAGTTTATGACTAGTTGTGTCCTTCTTAGGTCTTGATTTCTTTGGTTTTGGTCATTATTTAAATATAATCTTTTTCTATTTTTGTCTACTAATCTTTTATTTGTCATGATTTTTGCCATGAGATTAATCAGGATTGCCTCATTCCTGAATAAACATAGATTTAATAAATATGGTAATATAGGGGTAAACAAAAGGTTTGATTGTTTTTCTGATGTACAATTTGCACTTGCATTTGCATTAGATTCCTACCAAATTCCTTGGTGATGTTAGTATCCTAATTATTAGGAAAAAGTGAGCTATCTGCCTTTGTGAGTAACCCTTCACATAGGCATAACAAGACCTTTTGGGGTGTAAATTACCCATGTCTCTCGTGAGTGCCGCTTCACATTTGCATAGGGAAATACATCCATCGGATCAAACTCGTTTCGCCAAACTCGTGATAGGCCTAGGATTGTGGTGCCTTGGCTATCCTTACTAGATGAAGGAGCGATTCAGATACCAATTTAGATGTCAACTCAAACCTATATAGTGAACTCTACGAGCTAAACCATGTCAAACCATATTGGATTGCTACTAGAATAACCTAGAGAATAGGGTCACTCAGGGAAACACTTCTTACCTTTACTTTTATATACCATGATTATGTAGGCGATGATAAACGAATGTTGTCACCCATATTTATACTTTTCATGATCATTTCTTAGGGTTTGTTGTTACATTCAATGGCTAAGCTTCTTTAATAAGTGGGTGGCAACAAACGAATGCCATCATCTATAATACCCTGTGTCATCTTAAAGAGTCATACTAACCTAAACAAATTATCAAGCTGTCTAAACAATGGCTGAACAATGGTGATGAACGAGTGTTGCCATTTTGTCAGTCAGTTTTATCCTCGTTAGGTATCATGTTACCTTGTTACGAGTAATTTTTTCAAATATAGACAAACCATTATGCTATCCGTTTGCTGTCATAATTATCTTTTTTGCCCTTAGGCATCATAATGCCTATTGTTAGGGCATTTTTCGTAAGTCATATACGTTTTTTTATTCATTATTCATGTTTACATTATTTGGTATTATTATTGACCTATTTTCTTTACTTTTTGTCCTATGATTGTTGCATTCATCATAATCATCATCATAGGACAATTGGCTAAAGGTTCAGTGTTTTGTAAGGGGTGTCTATCATGAAACAACAACTCGCTTTCATTCTTCGACTTTTTGAAGATGTCAGAGCATGGTTCAGGGATCAGTAATTCAAAGATAAGTTTGAGGACATTAAACATAGTTAAGCCTCAAAGACACACGAGGATGGCAAGCTAAGTCCCAAAGATATGCGATGGACAAAATCAAAGTAGCCTAGTCTTTAAGGTGAGATGTAATGCCCATTAGAGACCATGAATAGAAGTCATTGAAATTCTTTGAACATGTGACTAAACAATGCAATCATGTTAGATACCTTCGAATACAACCATATGTGTTCAAACTTTGTTTTTTGCTTCATGAAGACACTACTGGTGAAGCTATCCTGCAAGCCAATTATCTCTCACATTTGCATAATTAGCTTGATTTTTTTGCTACTTTATTCATATCAATAATCAGTCACTGTCATAATTTAATGCATAACATCATTCCATCATTCAATCATGAGCACTCATCAAAAACACGTGTCATAAGAGTTTAATATAGGAATATTCATAAAAGTGCAAGGGATTTTGAGGTCAAACAAGGAACATAGAATCGATTATTTCACATCATTATAATACACGCCATCACAAAAGGATCATGAAAAATGATCATTGAGCACGTATTGAGCATCTTGAGTTAATGTACAAGCAATATCGAGAACAAATGCTCCGTCGATGAGACGAGATGCAAGCCTAGATCATGAAACTCATGAAGTTAATGAAAGCCTCCACTAAGGAAAAAGGATAAGCCAGTACCATCGATATAGGAAAAGAACTGGCTAACCTAAAAAATCACCCCATTGGTAGTACTGAAGCTACTTAGGAAGAGACTCACTAAGAGCATCAGCCCAATACAATGCCAGCCCATCGGTACCACTGGTAATCTACTTAAACCATATGGCAGTGAATCAATTCATCCTTAGATTTCAAAGGGTAAATATGAGAATTTCTCTGACTGATGCCAAAACCTTTGACCATGATGCGTAAGAGAGAATGAATGCCTAAAAATCTGCAATGTCTATTAATGATATGAGCAAGTTTCAGCTTTTAGAGAAGTGCCTTAAAGCTATTAAAGGGAGTGATAAATTTAGAGCCATTGATGCCGAATCTTTATCTTTGGTGTCCAATCTTGTCAGTCCATCGAAGTCCAAGGTGCTAGATTTTAAAAAGTATAATGGATCTACCAACCCTACTGTGTACATTTGGGTGTACCTTAGAAAGATGGTAGGGTATGAGAAAGATGAGAAACTCTTTATCCATTATTTTTAGCACAATTTGACTGGGGCAGCCACTCGATGGTACATAGAGCTTAATAATGTCAAAATTCAATCATGGGTCAATTTGGCTAGGGCTTTCTTGAACCAGTACCAATATGTGTCAGATTGGTCCCCAGACTGCTTCTCTCTTATAAACTTAGAGAAAAAACCAGTTGATAGTTTTAGGCATGTGCTCAAAGATGAAAGGAAGAAACAACTTCGGTCCAACCCCCTTTAATTGAGAAGAAAATGACCATGACATTCATCAATACCCTACACTCTCCATATAATGAGAAAATGGTAGAAAGTGCCACTAAAAAAGTTTACAGATTTAGTTTTGTCCAGTAAGATGGTTAACGTAGTAAAAAAGTGGTAGGATATCCATGGGTGAGTCATTTGGATCGAGCAAGAGACTTGCTGCTAATAAGAAAAAAGAAAAAGAGGCAAATGCCATAAGCTATGCTAATTCATCCCAACCAAGCCAGTGTTAAGTGCCCAATCCTTACTACCCCAGTGTGCCCTACTTTAACCCTGTTATGATACCTCCTCAATCTATTCATGCCATAACCTACAACCCATCCTTTAATGTTCAATCAAATCTACCATGGAACAACCAACCACAAGCCAACTAAAATGTCAATAATCTCATCAACAATGTAGTAAATAATCAGGGTGAAAACCAGCAAAGGCAACAGTTTGACCTTATCCCCACGACTTACAAAGAGCTTTATCAAGCTTTGCTCCAAGGGCATCTAGTTGCACTAGTGTATGTCCTAGAGAACAAACCTTTATACGATAGTGGTATAACCCTAATGCCCATTGCACTTATCATGGTAGGGTAGCAGGGCATGATACTAAAAACTGCATTTCTTTCAAATGAAGGGTACAAAGCCTTATTGATTCTAAAGTTTTACAATTTGGGATGAACCAAGGCTAAATGTCACTACGAATCCCTTACCAAACCATATCAAGCTAGCAATAAACATGATTGGTGTTGAGGATGATTATAAGGTTAAAAAGAATATAGAAGAAGTCAAGACACTAATGAGTCTGGTTGGCAAATATTAATTTAATCAAGAGTGCTTAATAAGGTTAAAAGATCAAAAGAAAAAGAATTACATGATTTTTGTGACTTCCACACTATTCATGGGTATACTCTTTAAACATATGAAGAATTTCAGGTAATGGTCCAATGAATGATGGATAAAGGCAGCATTGAATTCTACGATAAGAAGCAAGCATCTCCTACTAAATCAGTGAATATGGTTAGGCAAGAAATGACACAACCATCATATGAGAGAGGATGACCCTTTATCTTTTATGGGCAATCAACTTTTAGGGTGAGTTTTTCGAAGCTGATGCCAAGGTTGTTCATAGAGACTCGTACACCATTCCCATATAAAAGCGACAAAGCTATTCTTTAAAAATATAAGGGGCAAGTCATAGTGATCGAGGAGCTTACCCAATAAACCACTGCTATTGACTTGTCAAGAATTAGCCATTTAACCCATAGCGATAGATGTTATGGTCCTCACGCTCAAGAGAATCAAAAGATCGATGTCACTCTAATTTCCAACACCTCTCAGTCAGGACTAAAGACTCAAAATCTGAGAAGATCAAAGAGGTAGTAGATGAGAAAAAAGCCAATGAGTTCTTAAAATTTATAAAGCACAGCGATTATAACATTGTCGAACAGTTGACCAAACAATTGGCTAAGATCCTTATACTATCTATACGCCTTAACTCAGAAGTTCATCGAAATGCATTATTAAAAATGTTGAACGAGGCGTATGTGCCACCCAATATTTCAGTAATTAGATTAGTTAGTGAACAATATCACCGTTGATAACTATATCTTGTTCATTGATGATGAGATCCCTTCTGTTGGTAGGGTAGCTACAAAGCCCTACATATTACTACTCACTATAAAGGTCACATCTTACCAAAAGTTCTTATAGACAATGGTTTTGCCCTCAATGTCATGCCCTTTAGCTATCTTAAATAGGCTTTCTATTGATGCTTCCCACATCAAGCACAACCATGCAATGTACGAGCATTTGATGGGACTTATTATGGAGCATTGAAAACATCACTATTCCAGTTCAGATAGGCCCATGCACTTACAAGATTAATTTTCAAGTAATGGACATCACCCCATCCTATAATTGCTTACTTGGGAGGTCATGGATACATTCAGCAACGGCGGTGCCTTTGTCTTTGCATCAAAGCTAAAATTCATAATTAAAAACCAAGTGGTCAGTGTTAGAGTTGAAGAAGAGATGATTGCCATTGCTTTTACTGATGCTACCTATATTGAACCAAATGAGGATACACCTGAGCCATCCTTTCAGTCTTTTGAGTTTGTCAATGCTATATTCATAGGAAAAGGCCTACCAATTATTGAGCCTCGACTGTCGAGGAATACCAACATGGGTCTGCAGTTGAGTATTAGGAAAGGTTGCTAAGCTGGAAAAGAGCTTGGTAAGAATCTACAAGGGATGGCCAGAGGTTTTGATATCATTAACCAAGTCAACAAGAAGGGCTTAGGGTTTAAATCCAACATGCAGTACAAGAAACAGTAACTTAAAAAGGCAAAAGAACAGAGGATAACTCATTTGTTAGTTAAGAATTATGACCAAAACCGATGGCATTCCCACCGTTTTGTGAGACTTTTTGCTCGAGAAGATGCATGGATCTTGGTCAATCAGAAAGAAAGAAAGCAACTGATGTCTTGGTCATTTTGAACTGGGCCTTTTACAACCTTCATATCCTTACCATTGATGATTAGTTTAGCTAGTTGAGGTGGTGTAATGAAGCCTACCCTCATCCACCAAAATATGTTCTTGACAGTAAGGCCGTGTTTGAAACCCTTGTACTTTTTAAATCTATTTTCGTGTAATGTCAAGAAAAAAAACCTACTTATTTCTGCCTAATAGCTCGTAAGGGTTTTGTAATGGGTGTCTTTTATCCAATATTATCAATAAAATGGACTGTTGTGTAAAGCATTTCATCTTGTATGGCCAATTTTATTCTTTACCCTTGCTCTAATTCTTTATCTGTATATAGCTTTGTCTATATTGTTTATTTCCTCACCTTTCAGGTGCTCTGATAAAGTGACATAGACATTTTAGATGAGCTCTTAAAGATTGATTTTGAACGATCAATCAGTACTGGTGAAATTGATTTCAATGGAGATTCTGAGGAGAACTTCGTGCCATTAGTTCTACTACGATTGGTCAAGCATGAAGAAAAATAGATTTTGCCCCATGAAGAACCAATTAAAGTCATAACTTTAGGAACTGAAAAAGATTGAAAAGAGGTCAAAATTGAAACTTCCATAAAACCCTCCACCAGAACCAAACTGATAAACCTACTCTAAGAGTACTGGGACGTATTTGCCTAGTCATATCAAGACATGCCTAGATTAGATACCAATATTGTGTTCCATAAGCTTCCCTTCAAACCTGAATGCAAACCAATCCAGCGAAAGTTGAGGCAGATGAAACTAGAAATGCTCCTTAAGATCAATGAAGAAGTTAAAAAACAATTTGAGGCAAAATTCCTTATTGTAGCCAAATATCCAGAATAGGTTGCCAACATTGTCCCAGTCCTTAAGAAAGATGGCAAAGTACGAATGTGTGTTGATTATCGGGACCTAAATTGGGCTAGTTCAAAAAATAATTTCCCACTGCCTTATATCGATACTTTGGTCAATAATATAGCTAAGAACTCCTTATTCTCCTTTATAGATGGGTTTTTAGGTTATAATCAAATTAAAATAGTGCCTGAAGATATGCAGAAAAGTACCTTTGTATCTATGTGGGGCACATTTTGTTATAAAGTCATGCCTTTTGGGCTTAAAAATGCAGGGGCAACTAATCAAAGAGCCATGGTGACACTATTCCATGACTTAATGCATAAAAAGATTGAGGTCTATTAGGATGATTGATAGCCAAGTCAACAAGAGAAGATGAGCACATCATAGATCTTCAAAAGCTCTTCGAATAGGTTCAAAAATTTTGCTAAAGTTCAACCCTTCTAAATGTACTTTTGGTGTCACCTTAATTGGGCTTCATTGTCAGTAAAAAGGGAATCAAAGTTAACCTAGACAAAGAAAAGCTATCCAAAACATGCCACTACCTCAAACCCAAAAGAAGAATTCTAGAGAATGGAATGAGGAATGTTAATAAGCTTTCAACAAGTTTAAACACTATCTCTTAAACCCAGTAGTGCTAGTACCACCAGTTCTTGGTTAACCTTTAATCCTCTACCTGGCAGTTTTTAACAAGTCTATGGGTTGTGTACTTAGGCAACATGATGATTCCGGAGAGAAAGAGCAAGCAATTTACTATTTGAGCAAAAAATTTATGGAGTGTAAAAAGAACTACTTTGCAATTAAGAAATTGTGTTATGCGTTGGTTTGAGAATCCAAGAGACATAGGCAATACATTCTATACCACACCACATGGTTAATTGTGAGATTCGACCCTATCAAGTATTTGTGAGAAACCCTTGCAGTATCAGGAAGATCGACTAGATGGCAAGTCTTGATCTCCGAATATGACACTGTCTATGTCAACCAAAAGGCCATCAAGGTTAGAGCGATATTTGACTTTTTAGTGAGCCAGGCAACAGGTGACTATGAACCTTTAAGCTTTGATTTCCCAAATGAAGATTTGATGTGCATCACTAAAGGGAAGATATCAATAGTCATGACAATTTGTGGGAAATGTATATTGATGGAGGGCCAAATGTTTTAGGCCTTGGAATTAGGGCAATATTTATTTCATCTGATAAAAGTCACTATCTTTTTGTAGCCAAGTTAAACTTTGGTTGCACCAACAATATAGCAGAATATAAAGCTTATGTTATGGGGCTTCAAGCAGCTATCGAGAGAAATTTCAAGACTTTGTAAGTTTTTAGTGACTCAGCCCTAGTCATCTATCAACTGAAAGGAGAGTGGTAAACGCGTGATGCTAAACTGATTCATTATGCAACATTATCTCAAAACTCAAAAAAAATTGATGATATTAGCTTTCAGCACTTACCTCGAGAAAAAAACTAAATAGCCAAGCCTTAGCCATATTGTCATCCATGTTTAAGGTTAATCGAGAATTAGATGTCACTCGTATTTAGATGAGCATTTATACGACTCGACACATTATCAGAATGTCAAATAAGAGAAAGATGACCTACCATGGTACCATGACATCCTTTTATACATCAATGATCAACAATATCTCAAGCATGCCTCAAAAAATGACAAAATGACTATTAGTAGAATGGCTATGGGATTTGTTTTGGATAGAAACATCTTATACAAGAAGAGTTAAGATCAGGTGTTACTCAGATGCGTCAATGCTCTTGAAGCCAAATGGATCCTAGAAGAAGTTTATGAGGGAATCTATGGCATGCATGCTAATGGGCACTAGATGGCTAAACAAATCATAAGATCGGGTTATTATTAGCTAACTCTAAAAAAAGATTATGTCGACTATGTCCAAAACTGTCACAAGTGTCAAATTTATGCAGATAAGATCAACGTCCCACCCTCACCACTTCATGTCATGACAACTTCATGGCCCTTCTCTATATGAGGCATGGATATGGTTGGGCCCATCACCCCTAAGGCCTCTAATAGACATTGATTCATCTTAGTGGCAATTGATTATTTCTCTAAATGGGTAGAGGCAGCCTCGTACGCCAATGTCACTAAGTTAGTTGTCTGCAAGTTCATAAAACATGGCATCATCTATCGATATGGGCTTCCTGAACAAATCATCATTGACAATGCTCGCGACTTAAAGAATAACTTGATGTAAGTAGCATGTTTCCAATTTAAAATCGAGCATCATAACTCAGTGTCATACTAATCGAAAATGAACAGGGCAGTCAAAGCAGCCAACAAGAATATCAAGAAAATAGTCAAGAAAATGGCCAAGACTTACAAAGATTGCCATGAGAGATTACCTTTTGCGCTTCAAGCATATCAAACTTCAGTTTGAACATCCACGGCTGCTACCCCATTCTCGCTAGTCTATGGGATGGAAGCCATCTTACCTATCGAAGTTGAGATCCCCTCTCTAAGAGTTTTGATGGAATCAAAACTCGGAGAAGCTGAAAGGGTTAAATGCAGATATGATCAACTTAACCTTATTGAAAAAAAATGAATGAAAGCCATCTGTCATAGGCAAATGTATCAATAGCGCATGATTAGGGCCCCTAACAAAAAGGTCTGCCCTCGCCAATTTCATGAAGGAGATCTGGTGCTCAAGAAAATTCTTCCAAACCATAAGGATGCCCATGGCAAGTGGACCCCAAATTAAGAAAGACCATATGTCATGAAGCAAGAATTCTCCGGAAGGCCTTTGATCTTAATGGAAATTAATGGCAATGTCTTACCCAACCTAGTCAATTCAGATTCTGTCAAGAAATATTATGCCTAACGGATAAAAACCCAAAACGGCATCCTCTATAAAGAAACCAAAAAAATAAAAAAAACAACAAAAAAAAAAGAAAAATAAAGTCTTGGATGAAAACCTAAAAGGGCATCCAGGTAATGTACCTGACTTGAGTCAAAAACCCAAAAAGATGGCTGAAAAAACTTAATTTTGACCTAACCCAAGGTTCAACCAAATTAAAATTTAGCCAAATACCTGTTAGGAAAGCCTCAGTCAAACTTCACCCAATCGTGGCCATATCAAATCAAACTCAACCTTACCTCAAATAAACAAAGTCAAAACTCTAATCAGATTAAACCTTAGCTAAATCAAAGTTAGACTTTTCCTAAACCTAACCCATTTTTGAGGGGATAAGAAAGCAAACACTCGAGTTTAGAGCATTTTCAGAATGGCATAAAGTAATCTTAAGTGTCTTTAGAAGATCGACTCACATCAGACATATTGATCGTTCAGGAAAAATCTCAAAATGTATAAAAAAAGTTCATGTCACTCTGACTTTTGTTTGTCAAATGTAAATCGAATGGTATCATCTTTTATCATGAATTAAGTATTACCTTGTTTTTTTTAATCCTTTCTGCCCACATCGGCATTGCATTTTACCATTCAATTAATAATACTCGATAATCGAATAAATCTGACATTAAGATTTCTTGATATTACATCAAAAGTATGAGAATAGCACAAGGAGCTTTGTTCATGCCTTGAATGTTAAGATCATGAATTTTCCCCTACACCTAGTACCTTCCTGTCATAATCATGTATTGATTTATCCTCAACTCCTAAGATCATCAATCAAAAAATACCATCAAAACTCAGTCAAAATCCTGTCAAAACCTAAACACTAACCAAGCTAAATGGTCACCCAGCCCATAAACCACTAAAAGGATCCAACAACCTTATCAGAAAAGATCATCAAATACCTTAAGTCAAAAAAACATAACCAACCCAATTCTCAGCCTATCAAGAAGAGCTCTTCTAGTATATCGAGTCAAGAAAATGATCATCCAAGCATCAAGGGAATCATGATCACAAGGCCTATTAATGTTTGCAGTGCACATCAAAAAAATGGCTCCTAATTGAAAAAGAAATTTTCAATGTCTGTTATTGTATTATACCTTATACCATGATCATGTAGTCACACTATCAAGAAACTCACGTACACATCATTATATCATGCATTCATATTGTCACAGCATAACATCATCTTATTAGCATCATGTCAAGCAGTATTTGTTGAATCTTGATGAATTTTTGATAAGAATCTTTGATATTAAAAATTGGCAAATTGAAACATTGCTCAAGTAAGACCTTTATCTCTCTAAAGCTTGATGTCATTGATTGAATTCCATGATCTAACTTATTAGCATCTTTTGCCAAGAGTTTTGGTCATCATGATGGGTTACTAGATCCCATTCTTGATCTATGAACATGATTAATAAGATTATTTATGTTCATTGCTAACATGTTGGGAACCTAAGCATCATACATAATAAGGTAGATCTATTGACTAAATCTAGGATTTAATTATGACTTGATTAAATAAAAGATGATTTAAATAAAAGACCTAATTGAATAGTTTAATAAAACAAAATTAGATTTGTGAAATCTAGATTTTATTTTATCTAATTAAGACATTAAAAATAAGATTCTCCTATGGAGACAATGTCTAATTAGTACATGTTATATAAAGGTAGATAAAACCTAGTGCTAGTTGAAATAGGATTTCTACTAGACTAGGGATTTCATTATAAATCAAATTTTTTATCACATTTCTTAAGCCAAATCCCTTGGAATATTATTGTAGCATTAATTATTTGATAATTTATATTAAATAATATTATAATTAAGTTAAAAAATAGTTTGAATTGATTTAAAGATTTTATAGTGATAAAATCCATAAAGATGTGTTTATACAAGCTAATTTATGCTTACAATTTATTTATTTAAATTTTTATAATTATTTGATAATTATATTTGTTAGATAAATAATGTTTATTTATTTAGACAAATAAAGAATTGAATTAATTGGATTAAATTCCTGAAAACACAAGACTAGCCTAAAATCCTGTATTATGCCAAACCTATGCTTGTAGCCCAGATGGTTGGAAGACCAAACCAATAAAATTCATTTAAAGTTAGGGTTGGTTAAATTAAAACAACTAAAACTAGGAAAAAAGAGTTTCACTTAATTTAGGAGTTTTGATTAGGTTAAAACTCTCCTATCCTAAGTCAAGCTAGGGCTATGATTAAGCCATTATATAAATACTTGTTGGGATTAAAAAATTAAAGGTTTTCTTCTTACCTAAATTGAAAGAAAAATACTAATAAGGTTTAAAAAATAAATTTGGATTTTTTTTCTTTTGCCACCACTTATTCCTTTATTTTGTTTTTATTTTACATCATCTTCGTCCTTAAATAACTTTTTGTTTTTGCTTGGGAAAATAAAAGTTTGCTACCTTTCTAGCTAGCACTAGAGAACCATTGGGCCTCAAAAAGGTTTCAAAAATCACCTGTGTGGATAATAGTTAGAGGTAAAACACATGTGCTGTTCACGTTCTTTAAGAAATTCTATAGGAAGCTTAGCTAATTTCTTTTAAGATTCTTCAGGTTGATTTGTTTTAGATTTTGACATCTAAAGTGAAGTTGACTTCTAATCATATGGATGATTAAATCTTGTATCAAAATTTTTATTTTTTCCTACTTATGTAAGTCCCTCCCTAAAGATCCATAGGGAAGTCCAGTTTGATTACTATATTTGCCGCTTTATTCTCGATATTTTATTGATTTTTGAAATCCAATATATGCAAAAGGCTAGACTTTACTAGGAAAGAGTTTCCTTCAAACGGTATCAATGCCTATAGGTTATGGATTACATGTAGTACATATAATCTAATTCATGATGATTGACATTCAGATGTCATATGTACATATTTATGAAGTTTTGGGAATAAAACTTTATAAAATAATTTTAATAATTTTCTTAATTCTAGACAACATACTTAGAAAGCATATTAATCATTATTAAAAATTTCAATAATTAATAAAAATTAGTTATTATTGATTTAGATCTAATACACATTGATGAAACTTGGAAACATTTTCCATGTGATTTATGATTATACCTAGGGATCTTTCTAATGGTTTTTTTGTTGTAAAAATAAATTTTTATGATCTAATTTTTATATTAAACTTATAAAATTCAATTTTGATTTATTTAAATATGATTTAAGACAAAGAAACAAAATCTTGACTTTTCTTGATGGAATTGTATCGTATGTGTTGTAGGCTAATATTGGATGTGTTCTTGCACCTAGTGTTACTTGAATCATTATGGAAAAGTTCCATAGGTTTGCTGCATCTTGGGATAGCAAGTTAATCAAAGAATACATGATTCTTAAATGGATCTTGGTTGCTAAAAATTAAGGCATATTGATGTCACATCCATGGAAGTTATAACCATGTGATTTGTGATATACAAGGTAATGTGTTGCCATTGGATTCACTGCTTTGATTCGTTCTTTGGTAGCATCTTGAATAAATTTTTACCATCTAGAATTAGTATTTAAAACATCCTTCGAAGGTGCAAAAATCAAGTATCAAAAGCTAGGGTTTGCGGTAAGGTGATGCCACTCCCTGGGTTTTCTTGAAACTTGCGATTAAGGGCAAAAAAGTTGCCATTTTGAATTATTTCTTTCGCAGCAACTAATTTGATTTTCTAGCACTTGAAACAGCCCTTAGACCTCATCCAAAGGTGGCATTCAAAAGCTATTGAAGTCCTACCTTTGTTGGAACTAGTTCTCTTCTAGGAGTGAAATTCCTTAAAATTAGGAATTAGATTTCTTAAATTACGGAAAGAGTTTACGTGGATTAGATAAATAGTTATCTAATAGAACTTGGTTCCTGAAAGTTAGGAATATTGATAAAGTTTCAATTCAATTAGGATTCTTTAATAAACATGCTTTAAAAGAATCAAGATTTAGACACTTGTTTTTTTAAATTGTTTAATTAAATAGGTTACTTTAGTTTTAATTCTTTAAATATGTTAATTTTGCAAACCTAATTTAAATATGCAAATAAAAGTATTTCTTTTTGTTGAGACAAATAACTTAAAAGTTAGGTAAATGTCCAATTTAAGACTAGTTTTCTAAAAGTTAAAAATAAGATTAAATGTGTTTAATAACCATGGCCAATTCTCATGGATCTTTTGTTGAATGTTATAAATTTGTTTATACATGCACTATATACAAGTGATTACCATGTGATATTAACTATACTTTATTATTATGCTATAATTGCTAAAGCATGAAGGAAATTTATGGACTTAGACCTTAGTATGGCTACATTGTGGATGGTTAATTTTATTTATTTTGGTATTTATTTTTTTGAGTAGGGTCTGTAAACCTCGTATTATCTCTTTATTATCCAAGGCTATAAAATTCTTTGCTCACCTTACTCCCTTTGAATGTAACTCACGGTTTCTTCAAACTCATGTAATTGTTAATATTTTGAGATATAAGATTAGGTTAGTATTTGAGAATTTATAAGTTCCAAGATGAAAGGAGATGGCACTGAGATGAAGTCCAAGGAGATTACCATGAAGATTTCTGTGATATGCAAATGGTATCCCTAGGAAATTGACCACCTAGTTTCCTAATGGCTCAAGGAAACTAGTTTAATTGAAAAATCCATAATCATCCTACTAGATTGCATGTGATAGATTTTCTTTTATGTTGATATTTATATGATATGTATGCACTTGAAATAAATGCCAATCCAATGCAATCAAAATCAAATCAATGAGACATAAATAATAATATGATAAAAGAAATCCCTCGTAAAATATAGAGTCCATGCCTAAGCATGACTAGACACCTTCCATAATTCATAACAATATACTCGAGTTTTGATCAAGGTTAATATGTCGAGTTGCTTAAGGTCCCTTCCACCCGAACCATGTAAGTTATGAGTAGTGTGTCTTTCTCAACTATTGTTGCTAGGTTCAAATATATCGCACTTGACTATGTGGCATTAAAGGCAATGGTTAGATGAAATACATATGGTTTATTTAGGTAAATAATTACCTCCTAACTAATCCAGAAGTTGCATAGAGATGCAATTTGTAAATTAAGTTACCTAACTCAATTTGTTCTTGCATGATTTCTTGAGTTACTTAAGGTTATGTAAGGATGAAAGAGGTCTTAGCTATTAATAAGATTCAAATGTTGAACTTCTCACATTATAGTTGAGGGCTATAATGATGCAAAAATAATGAGGAATAATCATTCCAGCTTTGAAACCTAATAGAATGATTATTTTAGAAACTTAATTTTGTTTGGGGCTCTTTTTCAATAAACCATGCCCAATCAAAGACTTTTAGATGAAATACATTTATCTCTCTTCTAAAGCCAAATTTTGACATCTTGGACTTAATTGGAAGCTAATAGAATAAAATAATAAAAATAAAATGGGGACATGACACTATTAAGTGACACGACGCCAGGTTAAAAATTTTTTTGGAAAAGTTTAAAATGTCTAGGGACCCTATTTAAAAAATGTTAAATATGTCATCAAAGTTCATCATTCGAGGCATCATCGAGGTCATTTGGACAAGCACGGATCAGCAATCCATCATTCCTAGTTAATATAAGGTGTTTAGGAGGCCAAAAGTGCATAAAAACCTTATTTACATGAGCAGGTACCGATACACGCCCTTGACATTGATATAAGGATCCATGTCACTAAAATTTCAAAGTTTCACATGTTGTATCAATACAATAAGGTTGTGCATCGATATAGGTGTTCGTGTATTGATACCAGGCTTCATGTAGCTTAAAATCCATTTTTGGCTAATTAGTATTGATACAAAAGGTGCTAGTATCGATACCAAACTCTAGGTAATGATACCAGCTTCATTATACTGATACTTGGAGCAAAATTTGTTCTAGGTATTGATACCTAGAGCAAAACTTTGTTTCTGTTATCGATATAAAAAGCCTTTTAACCATACTCCAAGGCAAAAATACCTAGTTTGTGTTGTTTTCTCCTTTACACCATGACATTAAAACACAAATTGGACCATGTTTTTTGCATAAAAAATCATCCAAATTCATACCTAGCTTTAGCATTGGACTTGTGATTGGATCAATTACATTTTTTGAAGCCCAAATAGCCATGACTAAGGACATTTTTATGACTTAATGCAATTTGTTAAAAGGCAATATCGATCTTTGTCATTGCTTAGCTATAAAAACTGGCCTTGATCCACTGTTTTTGTTAAGCAAGCCACTGGATTTAATTGGCAGCTGAGCATAGTGCATTGTCCATATCAGAGTTACATGCACTAAAACTCCAAAATGGCCCTACTTTATGTATTTTGCCATCACTATTCATATAGTCATTTAAAGCAATTTTGGCTCAATTGAAAGGGGATTCTAAAAAGACCTTCACTTTCGCTTTCATACACACTCTTAACACTTCTCAGTCACTAAAAAACCGAAAAATACTCTTATTCCTGTATCTTTTTTTTTCACCTGGCAAAAACCTTCCAAAAACCTTTTTTTTTCTTTCACTTCCACCTTCTAAACTCTCTTCCATCCATACCATAACTAAAAGGCTTTCTCTTTTCATTCATTTCTTGCTAATAAATAGCAAAAAAGGGAAGAAAACTCAAAATTAAAGTTGGTTTTTGCTTAAAAGTAAAACTAAGGTTTAAGGTTTTTAGAACATTTTTCTACTATTCCTTTATTTTTTCTATTTTTTCACCATTTGGATCATTTTGTTGAGCTAAAATCCATGTGACCATGACAATTTTCTAGGATGATTCATGCATTTTATGGCCTTAGTTATGGTAGATTTATGACCGTTGGTGTTTTGGTAAACCTTTACCATGTTTTACTAGGCTTATGTGCTAAGTTTGCTTTGAAATCATGTCTTGATGCTGCCCCTAAAAATTCTAGTATGCTTTTTCTAAGTTAAACATGTTCATATCATCTTTCATGGCATGATTCTTGATGTTATTCATGAAGCTAATATTTCTATTCGTGTTATTTGTCATTTTCTTGCATTTTTCTCATATTTTCCATGTCAAAATGCCATCTTTGTTTGTTTAAATGTGCTGTCTATGTTCATCTTCATGCATGTTGCATTTAGTTCATAATATATTTTTAAGATGCTTGCTTGTTTGCTATAAAAATCTGATTTCAAAAAATCCCCTAAATTAAGTCCATGTTACCTCCAATTAATGTAGATTAACGTAGATTTAATGCTTTCATTAATTGGTCCTCGAATCTTAGGGATAAATCAAGCTTTCCATGTTTGAATTCATGGTTAAGGTTAGAAATCTTGATTTTCAAAATAAAATAGCCTCTTTGTTTGTTTTAAAGTGCTTATGCCTTGATTTTGAGTCCAATACCCTTATTAGTGACTTAGTTAATAGGTTGCTCCATTGTCCCAAGTTACTCTAGGATTGTGTGGTTAAGCTTATGAATCCCTTGTCACCGACCCCTTTTTGTTACAGACATTTAGATGCCTACCCGAGCCTAGTCTTAGGAAACTTTAAAAATAAGAAAATCTTCTGTTTTGCCTTAGTAGCATTGTAATCATAACTTGAAAAGTTCAGACATATAAAACATTTTTCTAAACCTTTCCAACGGTTCCTTATTTGCCTTTGGATTGTTTCAGATGATGGAGTTATGATTTTTCAAGCCTTTGTTGTTTGAAACCCTTGGAATTAGTGACTTGCATTTTTTTGGGCCATTTTGGCCAACTAGATTATTTTTTTAGATTTTTAAAATGCTTTTCCAAAACATTCTGTGAAATTAACTTTCTGGAATGGTATCAGTTATGATTTAATGATTCCAAAATGAGTTCGAGGCAATTTTTCAAATTTTATTACACCTATCCCTTGCATATGTTGTCAATAGTAAAACAAACACAGTTTCAAAAATTAATTCCATGTAGAAAAAAATTTGGATTTTTGGAATATTTTTATACTAATCCTTGTCAAGTTACCTTTCTAAAGGTACCTTTTGTACCCCCTAAAGCCTTTAGATGAACTTTGAATAAATTTGGTAAGGGTGATAGCATGATACTATCCCCTATTTTTGGGATTTGAAAAATTAAACTAATTTCCTGAACTGCTTTCTTGAGGCATTTAAATGTCCCAAAATGCATCTAATTGATCTCTATGGAGTCAAGTGTTACAAAACGGATATCGCTAGCCTCGGGTTAAGGCCAAACAAAAAAAATCAATGTTATCTTTTATTTTAATTATCAGTTTTAATTTTAAAATACTATTTTTGTTAAAAAAAGGTATTTCTTCTTTCAAAAATTTTTTAAAATTTTCATATTTGGGGATACTCCAACCCATTCTCTAAAGGGATACTTTAAAACCCTATTTTTTCATACTTTTTTTGAGTGGATCCTCGAGTCTCGCTGTTCACTAGAAAAAATTTGAATTTTTCTCTCTCGAACTTCCTCGGGCCTCTACTTCAAGCGAGCACCGAGTTCAAGCATATCTCAAAATTGCCATCTCAGTTGTTCTTCAATAATTGAAGACAATTACAAGGTACATTTCGATTGTCCGTCCTTCTATGCTTTTAATTATGTTTATTTTAATGCAATGTTGTTATTATACTTTTTTTTATTTTACTAACACATTTTCCTTTATGATGTCCATTGTGCATTAATATTTCCAAATCATTTTAAAAAATTATAAGGCAATGTTCTGTGTCGGTATCTTTTCAGTGCTTGACACAATATTTGATTCTTAAAATTAAATCCAGAGATCATTTTCATTAAAAAATCCCTATGTTCCTTACCATATCCAAGGTTTTCTTCAAAACTCAAGTTTTCAATTTTCACATAAAATTCATGCATTAAAAAAGGATTATATCAAAATAATGACAAGTCAAAACTAAAAAAACTAAAACCAACATAAGACATGGTTAGTAGGTATCGATTTTGGGCATCATAAGGGTACTAGTCCTTCCCTACATCTAACCAATTCCCGAACCCAATCAATGAATATCTGGACCTTGTAGACCTTAAAATTGATGTTTTGAGTTTCCTAACTCGGAATATTTTTTTCAATAGGCATCTGATCATGCTTAGCCCAAAATTGTCAGTGGTGACTTTTAAGTCTTCGGCAACTTTATGGTGGCTATCCAAGATCAGTTGGATGAGCGATTCATCTGACAATCCTTCTTTTTGTTATCATCTCGTCATGCCTAATCCAAATCCCAATCAAGGTATAGCCCAAAAGTAATACATTCCTTTTAAGTCACGTACATCACCATCTGAGCGATTAGGTAAAGGCACGTCACAATAGCTTGGCGACTCCACTGGGTATAATTTAGAGAGTTAGGCCTACAACTAGCCATGTCTCGCTTGGTCCTCAGATTCGGTCATTATTTAACTATAACCCTTTTTCATTCTGTCCATTAATCTTTTGCTTTTCATGATTTTTGTCTTGTGATCATCAGCAACTACTTTATTCCTAAATAAATATTGATTCGTTAAGTATAGTGATAAATGAGTAAACCAAAAGCTTTGATTGTTTCCTTAACATAAACCATGCACCTGTATTTGCATTTGATTTTCACCAGTGTATAGTGGGATTAGGATCCTAAAATATTAGGAGAAAATGAGCTATCCGTCATTGTGGGTAACCCACTGCATAGTGTAGCAAAAACTTTTGGGGTGTAAATCACCAATGTCTCTCATGAGTAACCCTACATATTTACATAAGGAAATACATCCACTGAATCAAACCCATTCTGCCAACCCTACGTTGAGCCTTGGATTGAAGTACCTCGACTATCTTTACTAGATAGAAGAGCGATTTTGATACCAATTTAGGTGTCAACTTAAACCTATATAGTGAACCTTATGAGCCAAATCATGTTAAACCATATTGGAACACTATGATAATAACCTAAAAGATAGGTACACTATGGAAAACACTTTTTACCTTTTACTCCTTCATACCATTATTATATGTATGTGTGATAAACGTACATCATTGCCCATGTTTTTAATTTTGCCCCTTGATAGATCATTAGGGCACATTATTGTGTTGTCTTACAGACAGTTGGCACTCGTGTTTCCTTTAGGTGAAACACGCGAGTGTTATCAACCATGATCTTCTGTAAAGCCCTTTCATCACCCTTAAACCATTAAAATTAACCCAATCAAGTTGTTATGCTATCCAATTGATGGCTTAATACATGTTCACTAATAAGTGACAGTAGATATACATCATTACCTAGTTGGTTAACTCTGTCCAAGGGGTTTCGTACCACCTCATCAAGGGTGAACTTAATCCGATTGAGCTGTTATGTTGTCCAACCGATGGCTAATAATTATTGCATTCCTATAGATGATGGCTTGCAAAAACTATCATATAAAATTTCGCTTAAGGCCCAGTATTACCTTTATAGGAATGAAATTTAATTTGGATAAGCTGCCATGCTATCCAATTAATGGCTTGGCAGACTATCCCTGGGTAATAACAAAACAAATATCGCCATATAGGTTGCTAGTTTTCACTCTAAAAATGCCAGCTTATCATGAGGTTTTAACTTGGACACTCGTTGTGCTATCCGTGTTAATTTGTACCATAAAGGAAGAGCGATTCTTTCTTCGATCCTCTAAGGCTGTCTCAAGGCGTCGTAATGCCTACTAATGGGGCAATTTTTGTGATTTATTTTTGTTGTTTTTCTTTTTCTTACCAATATTTTGTAACCCTGTACTACTTATTTTTTCTCATGTTTATGTCACATGCATCATTTCTTGCATCAAACATGTAGAGCTAATTAATACGGGGAAATGGTGAATAAACAACATAATGCTTAGAGGATCTCTACCCTATTGGCTTTATGTTTCCTAGATAAGGTTTGAGGCATAATTTTCCATTCATAAGGATTTCTTCCCCCCAAGAGCCATACTACCATGGCCGGTGCACTGGGGACATGCGTGGTGCATTTCATCATTCCATTTGTCACTCCTGATACTGTTTGCAATATTAAAGATAGATTTCCATAACAACTTTCTCATGTTCATATCATTTTACCTTACATTAATGTCTTTATTGCACTCGTCTATATGTCTGTATTCATACATCTTTCCATGATGTTTTGCACAACATTCATACCATTTTAGGTTTTATATATGTAGATAAATATCCCTAACATGTGATATCTTCTATCTTTATTCATTATTTCTCAATATGTTCATGCATTTAACATTACATAACACTAAACCCATTTTTTGTTTGTATCACAAGGGTTATACCATGAGGGATTAGTTAGAAGCAAGAATCTATACTTTGGAAAGTATCTAAGAGAAGCTAGAAAATTATGTTTAAGAACTGAAGGAACTGCTTGCAAAAGTGATGGGAACAATTACTAACTTTCTTAAGGTTAAAAGGGGTCCCACCAAAGAAGTCCCCATCATTTGTAATGGATTAAACGGGTCAAAGCATAACAAACCCCCTAGAAACTCATATTAATGCATTGGAGAGAATTATGGGAAAGGTTAGAAGAGAGGGTTAGGAGATGAAAGATCAATTTAAGGAATTGACAATGACACTTAGTCAAATGACGATAGATTATCCTTAGGAGTCACATTGCTATTAATGTAATCCCATATATTAATAGCCTAGTACCTGAATGAAGGATGCAATTGGCTAAACCTATGACAACATAAACAAATCCACTTGTTTTCATACAGTGCCTGATGTCTGAAGTCCACCATCCCAATACGACATCTTTACAAGTCGGTTTACTCTTTAACCTCAAGTGGCCTTCCCTTATAACCTACCACCTCTTGACTCTGATATTAAGAAGTCTATGAATGGAGGAGAAAAAATGAATATAGTCAACAATGATAGCCACTAGTGAGCTAGCTTAAGTTTATGCCCTATACCTAACCCTTACCACCCTGACCTAACCACTCTTCTCTTGTACCCATACCTATACACTTCAGCTTCACAATTAGTATACCCTATTGGACAAACCCTTTACTTATATCTCCATATAATACCATTTAAAACACTTGACCGTCTTGTCTGCCAATTTTCTTGACACAAACCATGGTATTATTAGTGAAAGCCTTTACTTTTAGCTAACATATCAACCTGGAGAAAGCTAAAGAAATAACATTAAGATACTTTAGCCTTCCTTCAATAAGTATAAAGAAATCTTCCTTGTATTACTGCAAAGTCGCTTAGTCATGTATGCATCTATTGAACCTTGGTGCCTATCATACCTTAAATGGTACGATCCAAAAGCTAGATGCAAGTATCATTGTGAAGCATATAGGCATTCCATCAAAAATTGTGTTTGTCAAGAACATAGTGCAATCCTTTATTGATAGTAGATGGTTTGATCTAAAGACCTTGGTATACAAAGAATTTTACAAGGAGGATTGAAGCTTTAGATGATAATAAGAAGGACTTGTTTTGTCTATAGGCTTTAAGATATCAAGATGGGGAAATGTTCATCAAGACAAAGATTAGCCAATTTTATTAGTAAACCTAGTTTTGTGTGTTGTAAACATCAATGAAATGTCAAGGAATATGTTTATATTCATTGAAATGTTATAAATTAAGCCAAAATTTGAATTCTTGTCATTTCTACAATTATTTCCCCATGTTTACACCTTATCAATCAAGCATAGCATATTTGATTCATTTACTCATTCATCCATTTACTCGTGCATGGTTAATTCCTGAAAAGGTCAATAATGAGAATGAAATAGGATGTGCAAACCTAGAGCAATATGGGCATTCCAATTTATCATGCTTTATGTGAAAAGCTTCTATCTTTGAATTATCATCTTTTTATGAAATTTACATGTTTTGAACTTTGAATCATATGTTTAATGGAAGCATGACATTAGAAAGTCTTGAGAATATTGATGATTTTTTACACTTTTCATCTTTTTTTCAAGCTTTTCCATGGATAAAGCTGACCAATTAAAAGACTTAAGACTTCAAGGAATCAATTTTTAAATGCCCATATGGCCAAACCAAAACAATCAAACCAATAAAAGCCTTGACTTAGGCTAGGAGCGATGAAAACTGATTTTTCAAAAGTTAAAGACTTCTTTGGAAATTAAAAAATGTGACATCTTTTAAGAATCTTACTGGTGGTAATTTGACAAGTACCAAGATTGTGCTAGAAACATAGGGAAAAATGAAAATTGAATGTGACACCATGTGATTAAAATGTTTAAAATTTTTCCAAAACAACTTTCTTCCAAAGAATGACTCTTTAGTTCACATAGCTATGTTTAAGATGAAAAATTGTTATCTTTCATCATCTTTTCACAAATAAGAGAACTTCATTTTGCTACCCCTTTGTACCTAACAAATTCCTTAAAAAAACACCCTGATCAAGGATCATCCTCATGTTAGGGGCCACATCCAGCCTTTTAAGGAAAATGCCCAGCATCAAGGGGCAAATACAAAATGTACTGATTTTCCAAAATCTAGAATTCCCATTAAAAGGCTAAAGAGCTAGCAAAAGCATAAAATGAAAAAATGAAAAAAAAAAGAAAAACTAAACAAAAAAGGGTAAAAGCAAAATCAAGAAAGAGAGAACAAAAGATCAAAGAACAAGGACTTTCTAATAAAAGGAATGGATGCCTTATCAAAACAAATAATCCAATCATCCCTAAACATTAAATTTAGGCCTTTGTACCCTCTCTTTCAAAACCATGGACCTTAGCCTTCATTAAGTTATCGAAAAGTCCATTTCAATTAAGTATGGCCATAGGAACTAATAAACCTATTCTTGAATAAGCTATTCTTTTCATAAATTTTAAGTCTTTTTAAGAAGCACAATGAAGCAATCAATTATAAAGAATAGATAAAAATTTGATGGATTAAAACTTAAGGTTGAAAACCCAAAAGTGGCTAGTTTAAAGCAAAAAAGAGAATTTTTGGCGCTCCTCATAGGATTATCGAGGTCTTGACTAGGAAACTATCATTCCAAAAGATACATAAGGACACTAAAAATTCCTTAAACATCCTCAAAGTATCATCTTTGGAGGGGTTCACTCTTAGGTTAACACTCTTCACTTTTTCAAATTAGACTTATAACTCTAAACCCTTCATAGCCAATCCTGGTACTTGTTGAAGCATTAATAGTAAGGGCCTCAAAAGAGTCCCAAATTTGATTGGTTCTTAAGGAATTCATATTCTATGAAGATTAGTCCATTCATGAACTAAAAAAGTAGGGAATCCATTTAATCTATCCTGAAACCTTCTTGAGCTAATCAAAGCCCTTGTTAGGCCCTCCAACCTAAGAAACCCAAATTTTTATTCATGAAATCTTTTAACCATAGATCATCAGTCTTCGAGAAACTTTAATATCAAGAGTTTTCATTAAATGAACATTTTAAGCAAAAAAGGATAATAACTTTTCTAATCATGGGCAAAATTAGGATTAGAATACCTTTTTAACTTGAAAAAAGGAACCATCAAGAAAGGTTAAGCCAGATTCAAAAAAGTGCTAGTCTTAGTCTCAACCTCTACACCCTCCATGAGCATACATTTCATCATTCATGAAAATAAGCATCATTTGCATAGGCATTTGAGCATCACTCATCAACATACACTTCATTTCAAGTGTAGATGCATCAACACCAACTCTAAAATTTGCATTGCTTTCCATGCATTTAGATAATGACTAGTCTTGGTGCTTGCACATTAAGGCATTTGCATTCATGTGCATCATCACCCAAGTAGATCCATATCATACGTACTCATTTGTATCCCTATGCATTAATGCTTAAGGACCTTTGCATTTACTTGCATTTATGTTTATGAGCATCAAAACTTACATGTATTCTCGCTCACCTATAATCGTAGCCATATGCATTCTCACTCACTTACAATCACATTCATATGCACTCGCTCACCTATAATCGTAGCCACATGTATTCTCACTCACTTAGAATCACACTCATGTGCATACTTATTTACCATATTTGCACTCATGTGCATCCACATTCATTTACACTCATGTGCATTCTCTGTTTTATCTATTTGTACTCATTGGCAGCTGTACTTATATTCAAACATACTCATGTACAAGCACACTCACTTATATTTGCACTCACATGGACTTTCACTCATAAACATTCATTTGCACTCATGTGCATTCTCTTTCATATCCATTTATACACACGAGCATCGTATTCTTATGCATTCTCTCTTATAAGCTCTATCACTCATGTAAATTCTTACTCATTAACATCAGTATTTACTCGTATTCTCATTCATTGCGTTTTGACACACGTGCTTTCCTATTCATTTATTTGTGCTTATTTGTATTTTCCTTTATACTTACTTATAGTCATAGGCATTTATACCCATACTCAAACACACTCATGTGCAAGCTTACTCACCTATGTCGCAATGTACCCCGGGGTGGATCCTCGCGGATCTATAGGTGCGTATGACTTAAAATATTTTTCTAACTTGGAAATGTCTTTTTGATTGAGACTATTCTTTGGCGATGTGATGAGGACAAGAATGTATGAATTCTCATCTTGTGGTACAGTGAAAGAGACCATAAGATGAATCGCTCATCTTATTGGTCGCAGATGACCATCACAAAATGGCCAATGCTTGGAGTCACCATCGATCATTTAGGGCTAGGCATGATCAGATGCCTATTGAAACCTATGTTTTGAGTTACAAAACTCAAAACATCGATCCTATGGTCTACGTAATACAAAGACTCATCGTTTAGGTTTGGGAGTTGGTTAAGTGCGACGAGGTATAAACCCCTTTGTGATGCACGAAATCGATACCTTACTAGCTATGTCTTATCTTGGTTTTGATTTTTTTGATCTTAACTTATCACTATTTCGATATAACCCTCTTCAAATGCATGAATCTTATAGAAATGATCCAAGTTTTGATAAAAAAATTTAATCTCATATACACCCTGGAAAGATAGGGAATATAGAGATTTTCAATAAAAATGACCTCTGAATTTTACTTTGAAAATGGAATATTCCACTTTAGGCATTGGAGAGATACCCATGCGGAACATTACCTTTAATTTCATTTGGAAACATTTTGAAATCATGAATGCAAATAACCATCACAAAAAAATCATGATAGTAAGATAATAAATGAAATAACCTAACATGGATCATTCAATGCAATGATAAAGAAAAAGAATGGACTATTGGAATTTATCTCGCTATTGACATCGATTATCTAGGAATAACTGAATCAATAATTTTTGAGATGCATCTAGGTTTCTTGATTATACAAGGTTTGCTCGACATATTCATGGAATTAAACAAGGTTTGTTTGACATTCAAACATCCATGACTGATGGGAAAGAGTGGCATGAGCATCACAAACTCATTTGCACAGCCCCAGAGTAGTTTGGGACAATGAAACAATCCATTAATCATAACACTCAAGGTTTTAACTAAAACCAAGGCACAAACATTTCGGGGATGAGTGTAAAGCCATTTTGGTTGGAAAACCAGAAGATTTAAGTTTGTTTAACCAAGATTCCAAATTTGGAAAAGCTCAATTTGCCCCAAGATATTTTGCTAGCTTAAAGGAAAATGCTAAGTCCATGCTAATCCTCATTGGTTAAGGTTAACATGCTTGGCTTGGGGAATTTCAAAAATTAGTTTTTGACAGCTATCAAACATGCATTTTGATAAGAAGAAGATAATAAACACACAAAGGGATGGCATATGACATGAATGGGGATGCTAGTTTTACTAATGGCTTAGACAAAGAAAGTGTTATGCACTTTGACAAGAAAATGTTATGGACGCTAAAAATGACAATGATTCATGCAAGTTAATCTGTAAACGTGCTTGAAATGTCTTAGGCTAATGATTCATATATGGATTAAGGATAAAAAGATGGATGGATATGGCATAAAATGCATGAGTAAGAGACATCAAACCAATAAGGATGAAATGAGGCATTTTGCATAAAAAGAGAGCATTAAAGCATCCAAATCCTAAACTACCACAACCAAAAGCCACAATAATGCATG
>JBBYHM010010174.1:0-11505 GCA_038381775.1 Adansonia rubrostipa
ATAATAAGCAATTAAAGAATAAGGAAAAGAGAAACAAATTAAATGATTTAGAAAGGTTCAGCCTCAATTGCTTGCGTCATCTACCTTGGCATCACTTGCCTTAGATTTTCACAATTCACTAACTTGAATTGTTTTACCTTTCAAGGCTAAGGTATAACCTTTACAACTCCCTATCTTTTTCTTAGGACTAGGATAGGACCTTTACCCTCTCTATCTTTTATGGCTAACATAGAACTTTTTCTTTGCTTTTCAATGATTAAGAGGGAACCTCCCCTTTTTACAAGAATTTTATGTGTAAATGAATGAAACCTCTAAAGGCTAGCTTTTTGCAAAAGTTTATACACGAGGACGACATTCTAAAGATAGAATTACAAAAAATACAAGAATATATAAGGAGAATTAATCCTATATACAATGGACTACTTGGAAATATAAAAGAAATATAAAATATAACTATAAGCTTAATGTCGTGGTTTATCATCATGTTGCAAGTGTTGGAGAGGATTATTTATAACCTTTAACATGAATATAGCCATTGAGAATGTTTGGTGGAGTAATATAGCCATTGAAGGCTTCATTTGAGTGATTCATTCCCGCTAGTTTTATCGAGACATTGCCTTTATTCAAACAAAATATGATCGTTACAACCCATTATATTGATTTATTTCTAATTGTATCGATACAATTTAGAATGTATTGATACATTGATAGTGATGTATTGATACATGAATAGTGCTTTGTTTATTTCAAGGTTATTTAGTTATTGTTAAGCATTGTTCGATGCAAACACTTAGGGTATCAATACATTTATATAAAATTCATCTTTAAGGGGTTTTTCATGAAAAGTTGTCTTATACAAAAGTATACATTAAAAACATATTTTTGAGTGCTTAGAGGAGTTAAAACATATTCTAGTATTTTTCAAAGTGTTTTCAAATAATTCATGAGAAAAATACTAACTTGAAAATATATAAATATAAGCTAATTAAGCTTAAGTTTTATTTATATCAAAACCCAGGTTAATTCAAAGCTAATATAGCAAACAAAGTTAATATATTGTGTACTCTAAAGAAATGTATTAGAGTGCAAAATATCTTTGTGGTAATTGAATACCCACTCAAAATAATCAAATACCTATTGAGAATGGGTATTTAAACATTCTGAGTATTCAAACATTTTGAAAGGGTATTAGGCTAATATAAGAAATCTTAGAATGATAGGGTGTATAAACCTAGAATAACAATAAACTACATAAAAGCTTGAAAAAGGTAAACAATATGGCTTTGATCTTTCTATCTTACTGTCTCTTACTTTTCAAATTGTCAAAAAGTCCCTTTTTATAGATTAAGAATGATTTATGGTTTTTGGGAAGTGATTTGCATGGAAAAGAGTCATTGGATGCTTGAAAATCATGTTTTTCTTCATTCTCGCGTTGAAATATTGATATCCTTATTGATACTTCCCCTTACAAACTTTGAGAAATTTGACCTTTACAAGGCCAGGTATCTGTACTTTAATTTTAAGTAGCAGTGCTTTATAAGTGAAGTGTTGATACCTTTAATTAAAGTATCGATACTTTTTTACCCTTCAAAAACCACTAGCTACTGGAAATCAATTATCAATGCTATATGGATACTTTCTTTAAGAGCTATTAAGACCATATGGAAACTTCCCTTATGTTCTATCAAAAGTTATTTTCTAGGCATTTCAAAATAGGTTCAATTTCTCTTAAAATATTTTAAACATAAGTGTATATTTAAAAACATATAACTATGATTAAACTTATTAGTCTAAAGTATTTTAGTATTTTTCAAAGTATTTTAAAAATGATTCAAAAATATTAAATTAAAAATAATAATATTCAAATTAATTAAGCTTAAGTTTTTGTTATATCAAATCTAAGATCAATTCAAAGATAATATAGCTAACGCTTTTCAAAATGAAAATCAAAATGTTGCTTACCTAAAGCTATATTTACATCATCTTATGAGGGTACATAAGGAAATTGAACAGAAAATTCAGCCACTCGCATGACTCTTTGTGTAAAGAGGTTTTTGTTATTTAAACCTATGTAAATAGAGCACTATTAAATCTATAACCATTTCTTGAATTGCAACTTTCCCTTTGGTACTTCTCTTTTCCTGTACACTAGCGTCACTCAACTTTCTCAAAGTCCAATCTTTTTTCTCTTTTCATTTTGGCTAGAAATACTACCAAAAGCATGTCTTAAAATATAAAATTGAAAATTATTTCCATATTTCAACTATAACATGCTACAACATGAGCAAATAACAAAAATAGAATTAATTCCAAAAAATGTGGGCGAAAAACCTATCAATTATAACATAGAGCTGGAAGCCTATTCAATAGAAAACTTAGCCATGCCATTATCACACTCGATAAAGACATATTCAATGGGCTTGATAGAAGCCTTAGGAATATAAAACTTAATACCATAAATTTATCGACATCCACTTTCTTATAAACAATATAGACCCTATAACACAACGTGTGAGGATTAACCTTGTAGCTAAAGACACCTTTTCCTTACTCTCCCTATCCTCTTTGATTTATCTCACTACTAAAGCAACAATGTTAAGTTTAAGCCTCGTTCATACCTACATTAGCAAAAGCTTAAGGAAACAAAACAAAGTTACTTCATCTAGCTTAAACTTGCTAATTATTTGTTTGATGGAACTATGTTAACAATTATATATATATATATATGCATTAACAATAGCCAACATTTAGTACATGTGTATGAAATGACAATTGATACCCTTATAGCCCTCTTTTAGCAGTGAATTCATTAAAGCAGATGCCATCAAACAATAGTTGAGTTAATGCAAGTTTTAATCCTAAATTGAAATACTAAAGCTAAATACTCATAAACAAAAGTTTAAAAACAATTAAACAAATTGCTATACCCTAAACCTTAAACTTTAAAACCTTAAATTAAATCCCTAAAATTAAATAAAATCATGAAAAACAACCAAAAACAATTCATCGAATCATTGTACAATAATCCTAAAATCAAATAATCCTTAAACCCAAAAATAATTCACTGAAGCCCTAGAGTCAAATACTAACAAACTGACTATTGATTGTTAAATGAGAAGTAGTTGGGGTCAACTATGGAGAAAAAGCACCTGGGTTTATCAATTATGGAGGGAGGAGTACTTGGAGTCAACTGATTATAGAGAGAGGACCATTAAGGGTTGATCAACAGTGGGAGTCTGATACACTTGGGTTAATTGAGTACAAAGATTGAATCAATATTTTGAACTAAAGCGATGATCACTTAGGTCAAGCCCTAAACCTAGGAACCCTAAATGGCAAAGTGATAGTGAAGAAGAAGCCTACATCAAGGAACCCTAAACGATAAAGCCCTAAATCAGATACTATATTTATTTTGTAAATGATGGCAGTGGTTGTAATTACTAACAAAAATAACCCTAAAATAGATACAATAATTAAAATAGTCAGGGCATTTTGGAGACAAAAGTTACATTACCAAGGCAATGTAACAGTAGTTAAGGCTGAAAAGGGTATTAGATTACCCTCAAAATGACTAAATAGTAAAACTATGGTAATTTTAAAGAATTCTAGTAATATTTTGAATCAAGCCCTAAACCCTAAACTTTAAATCTCAAACTCTACACCTTAAACCTTGAACCTTAAATCTTAAACTTTAATCCCTAAACCCTAAATCCTAAAACCATGCTCTAAAGGTCACAAAGCCTAATCCTAGTCCTAATCTCAAATCGTAAACCTTAAATTTTAAATCGTTAATCCTAATTAACACCTTAAACCTAAATCCAAAACTTTAAATCCTGATTTAAAGGCCCTAAAGGTTAGGCTTAGGGTTTAAGGCTAGTTTTTAGGATTTAGGATTTCAGGTTCAAGCTTTAAGGTTTAAGATCTAAGGTTTTAAGGTTTAAGATTGAGGATTTAGTATTTAAAGTATAAAGTTTAGGGTTTAGGTTTATAGTTTATGATTTAAGATTTAAGGTTTAGGATTTAATGCTTATTTTTTGGTTTAAATCCTTATAATCCCTAAACATTAAAGCCTAAAACCTTAACTAATTCTTAAATCCTAAACTTGAATCTTAAACCTTCAAGCCTTAAATCTTTAGCCTTAAACCTTAATTTAGGGTTTTAAAATTTGGATTTAAGGTTTGGAATTAAGGTTTAAAGTTTTAAAATTTAGGGTATATTGCTTTAATTTTTGGATTTTTGGATTTAGGTTTTAGGGTTTAAGGTTTATAATTTTTTATGATTAGATTTTAAGGTTTAGTATTTTGGGTTTAACTGTTTAAAAGTTAGGGTTTAGGGCTTGTATTTAGAGTTTAAGGTTTAAGATTTAGGTTACAATTTAGATTTAGTGTTTAAAATTTATGGTTTTAGGTTAATGATTTAAGATTTATGATTAAAAGTTTGGGGTTTATTGATTTGGATTTTAGGTTTAGCATTTAGATTTTAAGGTTATTTTTAAGGTTTATGATTTTAAGCTTAATGATTTAGGGTTGGTGCTTTAGTATTTGGATTTAGGTTAAGGCTTGTATATAAGACACTAAACCCTCGTGACTTTAAATAAAAATTAATTACAATGAATTCATTTATATTATAGATATTAAAAAAAACAAATAGAAAAATTAAATGAAAATTTATAACAATTAAATTGCAGAACAAAAACATTTAACAATTAAAATAAAAATAAAAATATTTTGTTTTGATTTGGATTTTTTATTAGGGTTTATGGTTCGAGGTGTGCAGTTTTGGGATTATTTTGGTGTTGGGGTTGAAGTTGTGTTTAGGGTTTAAGATTTAAGGTTTTAGTGTTTCTTGTTAGGGCACTAAACACTACATGGAGGAACAAATGGTTACATGTATGTATCCAATACAAATAAAAATAAACTAATCAAGCAGACAAAAATCATAGAATTTGGTTTTAACAAATCCTAAGAACTGATTGAGTTAAGGTTTGAAAGCTTTGACCTTAAGATAAAATTTGCCTACTTCTTGGGTGCTTGATAATATTCGCATCTTGTCTCCTAGACCTTCTCAATCACATTATAGATTGAAAGCACAGTTGATTGCAATATAGCGAACCAAAAGATGATGTCGATCTCTTTCAGAATAGATATAGAACTAATGCAGAGAAGAGAAGTGGAGAAAAAAATAGAAATTTTTTTCCTTAAAACTTTTCCAATTTCAACTTTTTCCCCAAGAGTAAAAGACTCTGAACTGTTGTAAACGTTCCCACAAAATCTCAAAAAATATGGAGTCATAATTTTATTTTAAATCAACTGTGATAACATTTTTTTAAATTGGAAACTGGATAGGAACATCTTATCTAGACTAATAAAATTTGGTTGGTTTTAAAAATATTGACTAGTTAAGCTCCAAAATGATAAGGCCTATTTCAAGCCCAATTTAGCTCACATGTGCCAACAACCAAATTTTCTTCTTCTTTGAATAGGCATTATGAGAATAATTTTTCATTCACTACGAACATCAACCATGCAACATATTTAGGCACAGTCTATCTACATATGAAAACTTACATATTGGTATACATATTTCATATTTTTACACAATTTGGGCCATTGATATCCAACATCTAGGATCAACATGAAGGAATAATATTATCCTAAATTTGTGGTTGTTCTATTATAATTGCTTTTTACAGGATACGTCTTATAATTTATTGTTGTCAGCCATTGAAGTTACCAATTTTTCTTTTAAAGAAGTTCGATTGGCATGTGGATGTTTAATAACTTTTCCGCTTTATCATGTTTCTTATACGGTCTATTTATTTGGACACATCTTAAGGTTAAGAAATTTTGAGAAAAAAATTGGCAAATGATGATGCTAGCTTAGAGCAAGAATAAAGAAAATTAATTTTTGAAAATTTGAGAAAGTTTTATGAAAATTAAAAATAAAAATTGATAGCTTCATCTAAATCCTAAGCCTAAGTCTTCACTAAATTTGTTTTTGCCTAACCTTTAATTTTCTAATTGAATGAAATAAATACTATTTATAAGATTATTTTTAATTTTTATCAGTTTAGTCCAAAGTTTAAGATGCCTGACCTAATCATATATCATATATAATTATAAGATGACAAGGTACATTCTTACTCATTAAGCGTGTTGGCATAGAAGTTTACATGGATTATTCCTTTTCATGACATGTAGGATGACAAATATTCTTATTTTATATGTATTATATTCAAATTTAAAATTCTCAAATAAAATGTTTATCCAAGTTTTTGAACTCTATACCTAACAAATCTTATATATCCACATTCCACACATATAAAAAAAAAAATCTTATTCATATTCTATCTTTTAATTATGTACAATATTTTAAATTAAAAATAAAATTTTCCATTAAATTCTAAAATCTAAAAAAAAAATATTGATTTATCTTAAATTTCAAAAGCATACAAAATCTACTAAGAATTTAAGATTTTTCCTTCAAATTTTAAGTTAAAATTTTTCACTTGGATACCTTATCAAAATTAATATTTTCTCACCATTGATATCAAATGTTAAATTCAAATATCATAAAACAATGATTAATATATACTTCAAAAATAAAAATATTTGAAATCAAATTTAAACTTTATTTGATATTTTAAATATCCATGATTTAAAAATTTAAAATATATTAATTGATTTCATTAATTTTATTTATCATTACATCCTTTGAACTTATTATAAATAGTTTTTATTAGAGTATTGCAAACTATTTCAAGTACCTTTTTCGCAATAAACTTAAAAGTTCAAATATTAATATTTTATAATATTTTATTATGTTTAAATTAGGATTTTCTCAAAAACAAGAAAAGTTTAGCCTTGTTTAAGATTAATGTAATAGTTTACAATAGCTTGTGGATAGCCTCTGGAAAAATGATTGAGTTTTCGAAAATTACACAATGTTTTGTGATATTTATTTCATTTTTTTCGTTTTTTCATTGACATTGTTATTAGTTTTACCAGGGAAAAATTTTGTGATTACTACAAAGGTGATAAGGTAGATATTTAATTACTGTTGTTTTTCATTAGTTTATTATCTTTATTATGATTTTTTTAAGAAAAGTACGTTGAAAAAAGATACAAAGTTTCTTAGTAAAATATCAAATCCAAGCATTACTGTAGAAGAAATTCAAGTATTGGAGTCTTAATTTTAAAAATTTTATTTTATAATTTGTCTATTTTTAGCCTAAAATTATGTTTTTCCTAAATAAAGAAAAAGATATAAAATTAAAATTAAGAGAATAGAAATGAAACAAGTTATTAGTAATTTGTAGATATATCAACATATATCTAATCTATAAAAATATATATTCTTTAACTAAGATGTAAAAAAATTAAATGACTTAAAATCTTAAAATATAAAAAACAATAAAAAATATTGTGCATAGCATGGGTTAAAAAAGCTAGTATATATAATAAAATAGGTACATGCTCATTTTATATGTTTTGACATGTTCGCTGTCATGGACAACATATTTCTGTGACACGTGGATAACTTATTTATATTTTACTTCTCTTAAAACTTTAAATTTAAATGCCTTTTATTTATGTGGGATGTGAGGATATGAGTAGTTTAAAGACATGTTATTGTGGGTTTTTAAGATATTTCGCAAGGCTTGTAGTTTATTTTTGCAGCTGTGGATATAAAATAAATTTATCAAATCAAGTTGAAATATTAGAATATTGATAAGAAATTAAATTTTTTTATATCTTAAATATAATTAAGTCTGAGATGCTTGGGTGGTCTTGGATATGTAAGATCTAATTTTATAATATATATTGTGACAGCCCTGACCAAATCCTGAATTGCATTTTTTTTTTTTGGCTGTACATTAATAGCTTGCAAATAATCAAGGTGAGATGGCTAAGCTTACCCAAAATTAAAGAGAAATCTTGCAATTAATGTCTACAAAATTCATTTCTATAAAGCTAATCAATTCACGCCCACATAGCTATAGTATAGGATAAGACATTTAGCTATGTAATGATTGTCTAATTTACATGCTTATTCAATTGATAACTTGAAATATGATTGCTTTAATAAGTTAAAAAAGTTTTATTTTAATAACTTAATTTAATGATATAGTGGATTGATTGATTTAAAATTTTTTTAGATATTTCATGGCAGAAAATACATCAAGTGGATCAAATATTACTTCTACAAAATCGGATGATCCTACTTGGGCTCATGATCAAAAGGTACTGGGCAAAAGAAATCAAAGCATGTCTATTCATTATAATAAGCATATACAAGGTAAAGGTATTACTCGTTTGAAGCAATATTTAACTGGAGTTTCAGGGCAAGTAGGAATTTGTTCAAGGTCCATTTTGATGCACAATGGCAGATGAAAAAATTGCTTGATGATTTGAAGAAGGAACAATCTAAAAGAAAAAAATCAAAGTGAAATTGGAAATCCTTACTATTATTTTGTTCCTAGTGATGAAGATGAAGATAATAATGTGCTAAGTTATTCTTCAGTTGGATCTAAAACGACAATAATGATTTGAAAAGAAAGAAAGTGCTTTAAAATTGTTGTGCTCCAAGAACAACTTCCAGTGCTCAACCTGCCATCAAAAGTGCATTACAAAGTAAGGAAGCTATTCAACAAGCAAAGATGGCAACGGTAAAATGGTGGTTTGATGCTAAAATACCATTTAATGCCACTAAAACAAGCTACTATCAACCAATGATTGATGCTATAACAGTAATTGGTCCATGATTCAAAGCACCAAACTACGTGAGCTTAGAAGTGTTATTTTAAAAGATAGTGTGCAGGAGGTTAATGATTATCTTCTTGATATGAAGAACTTGGGGAAGACTTATGGATGCTCTATGGTTAATAGGTGGACAAGTCAAATTCAAGAACCAATAATTAATCTTCTTGTCTTTAGTCCACAAGGAACAATGTTTATGAAATGTTTAGAGACATGTTTCAAATGTTTTTAATGCATCAAGACTCATAAAGGATTTAGAGAAATGTTTCAAATGTTTGATGAGACTTTTTAACAAGTAGGGTCTAACAATGTTGTGCAAATCATTACAGAAAATGATGCTTCTTAAAAAGTGCTGGAAAGAAATTACAAAATAAGTACAACATTTTCTTTTGAAACTCTTTGTGCTGCTTATTGCATTAATTTGATGTTGGAGAGCTTTGCGAATAGTAGGTGCTTTCCTGTCATTGATCAAACTGTTCAAAAAGCTAACAAAGTTACAAAATTCATCTATAATCATGCTTGGGTGCTCGCTTTAATGTGCGAAGAATATACCCATACGAGAGATTTATGTCATCCCACTATAACAAGATTTCCCACATATTTCTTGAGCTTTCAATATTTGATGAAGTATGAGATAGAACTTAGGCAAATGTTTAGCTGAGATAAAAGGCTAAATTCACGCTATGCAAAAAATAATTTAGGAAAGAAATAGCTTCTTTTATCCTCAAAGACTAAGATTTTGGGCGTCAATGTCAGCATATTATGGAAGTTAGTGAACCACTTGGGAAAGTTCTTTGTCTTGTTTATGATTAATAAAAACCAAGTATAGGCTATTTATATGAAGCTATGAACAAAGCAAAAAAGACCGTAGAGATTAGGTTTAAGAATAGGACTTTTCAATATATGCTATATTTGAGAGTGATTGATGCAAGATGGATAAGCAACTTAGATCTCCTTTGCACATGGCAAGTTGCTTGCTTAATCCGAGTATTTTTGTAGCTTATCTTTGAACAAGTTATTAGATGTTTCCTTAATGCTCTTACAAGATTGGTTTCTGATAATGATATACAAGACATAATTAGTGCACAACTTAAAGAATATAAGAACTTTAATGATGATTTTGGAATGTCTATTGCTATACATCAAAGGGAAAAAATTATATCTAGGTAAAATACTAGTAATTTTTTATACTTGGTTGTAATGTAATTAAATGATTTGATTTGTAATTTAATTTTTTTTATTTTGCATGTAGTATCATGGTGGGAATAGTTAGGGAGTGGCACACTAGAACTACAGAAATTTGCAACTTGGGGGCTTAGCCAATGTACTAGCACAATCAGCTATGAAAGAAATTAGAGCACATTTAAGTTCATCCATTCCAAAAGGCTAAATAGACGAGAGCATAAAAGATTGAATAACTTTATCTTTGTGTGTTACAATCTAAAACTTTGAGAAAGGTATTTTTTTACACTTAGTTATATTTATAGCAAACAATCTTACTAGGTTTATTTATAATGTTCAACACTTCCATGTTAATATTATTTAAACTTTACTTGTTCTCTAATTACTATGAATCCTAATAAAGGAAGAGAAATCTTGGATCTTATTAGCCTTAAGAACATTGACATTTTGCAAGAATAGGTAGCTAAGGAGCCAACCATTCTTGATAAGGATGACTTTGATATGGATTAGGAAGCTGTAGAAGATCTTTTTGTTCCTTATTAAAAAATTGTTGAGGATGAAAATGTTGTTTTTTATGAAGATGATGGAATTAATATTCCACCAAATGAAAGTCAATTGGAATGGGCTAGTATGATTGGAGAACTTAGAAACGTGAATGACGGTGATGAATGACCTGGTTTGTATTTATTTAATGTTACTTCAATTTCATATGCTTTCTTGTTTAATGATAACTTGTATTTGGTATTTTGATGTTTAATGTTTCGGATTTGGACTTATTAGATTTGCTAAATGAATGATCATATTTGTATTGGATTTGCTTCATGAATGACTTTGTTTGTATTAGTTCGCTTAATGATGTTTTATACTTGGTGCAGTTTTTTTTATAGAACATTATATATAATTAATTAGTATTTGGTATTTGAAATTTATTTAATTTCATTATTTGATAGTTGAAAATATTTTCATTTACATATATTAAAAACTTTTTTAAAATATCAGATAACCCAAAATAGTACATCAAAACATACTAGTACTAGTATGTGCCTGTACCAATGTTTTCAGATTTCCACCATACTAGTGCACATATCATAATAAGTAAAATAATGATAAAGTAGAGTATCGTTCACATAAGGAATTGATACTAAATTTGTTAAGTACTAAAATTAAAACAACTTAATCTTATTCAAATAAATGATTAAAAATTAAAACTAATAATAATAATAATAATAATAATAAAATAGAAGCCTAAGATTACAATTTCTCTAAATACTTCACTTAAAAAAAACCCTTCTCTCTTAAATTGACTAATAATAATGTGTTGTTAACCTATAGTTCTAATTTATTCATAAGTATCTTCTGATGGTCTTAAAAAATATCTTTCTCAACCAATTTACTATATTCCTACGCAAATTGAATTAAAAGAAACTCATTAAGCCCAGACTCTAATTTTGTTACATATGACATGCTCGTATATTCCTCCTATCTACCATGCAGATTAATTCATCCTAATAAATGAATATGAAACATATGTCATTCAATCCAGGTCTAAACACAAAATTCCCTT
>JBBYHM010010225.1:0-11501 GCA_038381775.1 Adansonia rubrostipa
TTGAACCCGACGTGAATCGAACACGCAACCTTCTGATCTGGAGTCAGACGCGCTACCATTGCGCCACGGATCCTCGGCGGTCAAAACTTATAGACGTTCAAGACTTTAGTGATATACATACCCAAACGTGCAAACAAAAGCACATATCATGATCAAAGCAGGGTCTCCTGCCATTAATCAATTTGTGGAAGTGGAACGGGTAAAATTGACTATTTGACATGAAGAACACTAACCACAGTTACACAAAAGAAAAGGCAAATCATTCTTCCGCAGCAAGAACTACATGATTTATGCTCATGTAATTTCAATGGGTTCAAAATGGTTATATGTTGTAAAGTACAAAATCAATGAGGAGACTTTCTTTATATTTAATCACTTTCTTCTTCTTTTCTTTTGTTTTTGTTCATTATTCGTTTGAAAATAAAAGTTGGATTCTTCGTCCCACACGTTTCAAAGATAGAACTACTTTTGTCCACGTGCAAAATTTGAATACACCAATGTACAAAAGGATTCTAAGCAAGTCATGAGGTCAATATATGTTACGTAAGTATTGGATACATTTTTCACACTAATTTATTCAAAAATTTTTTAAGTTCTTCACATATTTGAAGGGATTTTAAAAATCTCTTTATCAATGATTCAATATGCATTAGATACAAATTTCGACTGATTACGTAAAAAAAAAATATGAAGAGATGGAACAATACAATGTACAATGCATGGGAAATTTTTTTTTTAAAAATAAATCTAGCGACTTTTTAGTGGTTGAAGTGTTGATGTGATAATTACGATGCGTTACAAACTCAAAATGAAGAAGCCAAAAAGTGGATTGGAGGGCCCATCTCAGATATCTCTTATCTCTAGGATGTCAAACATATGGCCGTAAAGTAAAGAAACAAAGAAAAGAAAAAAAGATGTAGAGTTTCGTTGGAGTGGGGTAAACATTGTGGATATATACCCAACTAGTAAAGCAAACTTGGAGCTCAAATCATCCAAGTAACTGAGTTTGTAAATCATTTATACATCAGAAACTGGACGAGATGAAAGATATTCCTGCACTACAGTTACAGTCTGCTGCACTTTGATACGATGAGCACATTTAGCATCAGATCTCAAGGACTTTTCTTCACTCCTACGAACTGTATAGGAACAGGTCTTTCCAAGATCGATACTCTAACATTGCTCCACACCTCTGGCATGGTTGGAAGCTGCGAAATTTTCTCCACAATCTCCATATCTTCAGGTAGAACATAACCAAACACTGTATATGCTTTTCTCCACTCATTGTGGTTCGCTAGACTGATAAAGAATTCTGGGCCAGAGCCAACCCATGCTATCGATCCTCTTCTTACAGTGGGGCAAGCCTCTACAGGAATATCCTTAAACACAGTCCCATAGGCTTCAAGTGTTCCTTGAATTAGTGCAAATGGGGGGCCAAAGGGAGCCTACATAGCTCATGTGAGCAATATTTTTAAGTTACAAACTTGAAATGATGAAAAACAACTCATGCATGGATTCTGAAGGATTTGATGATTTGGAAAGCATGAAAAGAGGATCTGACCAAGAGATACGGTAAATTATAGATGCAACAATATAAAGAATCTGAAGAACTGTTGAGTAAACTGACATGCAAACAACAACTTGGTAAAAATTCAGAGAAAAGCCTTACATGTTCAATGTGATTTCCTTGAGGATCCCAAAAGTTCCCTCGGTTTTCAGCACGATAAAATTGGCAACCAGCACAATGCCGTAATGACAAAAGCTCAAGAATATAGGCAACAGAATGTGGAGCACAATCAGGCAAAAGCTGGAAATCATGGATCACGAGAAAGATAACAACATGAATTGTGCATACGGAAGAAAACTAAATTGAACATGTTGAACAAAAATAAAAGTGATAAACCATGAAGCACAAGACTAACATAAAATGAAATGGGGCAGGGACTGAAAGAAGAAAACTTCACAAGACAACGTAAGATCACCAATGTACTTGTTGAGTTCTTGTAAGAAGTAGACACTAAATCATCTCACTACAATGACAGCAGTGAGAGGTAAATTTGGGCAAACCTCGCCGAAGACACACAAGCACATACTTAGTGCAAAAATTCCCAAGCCTGGACCAAATTACATGTGACTTAAGGACTCGAACTTCTTGAATATAAAATAAAAAAAATTAAGCATCCAAGTCAGTTGACTTCCAAACAAGCAGATGACCTACATTCACCCATAGCATCTGAACTTGAGGTGACAGCAAACATACTCTGGGTCGGGGTCAAGGTGTGCAACCTGCCCCATAAGAAGAAAAATAGATAAGAATATTGTATGGCACCAACTATTCAAGTGGTGCTTACATGAAGAAGAAAAACAGAGAAAATGAGCTAATCATGCTGCACGTTACACTATTTGAAAATCATGCACTTACTTTAACATGAAGAGCCCCATACTCTGTTTTCAGGTTGACAATACCCTACAAGAAAATGGCAAAGCATGTTGGAAGTGTGAACTACACTCGCATATATTCTGCCATCATGAAGTCTGTCAACATACAAATTATTAAGAAAATTACAATAATAAAAGCAACTACAATGCACATGTTTCTTAAGGCCAAAAATGTTACTATAAGGAAATGGATTCCATATATAATAGCCAAGATTTTCTATTAATTCACATATCTTCCTCTTGTTACAACGGCCATAACTCCCCAATAACTTGCATACACTTGCTACAGTTCTGAACAGTTGTGACCTCCCACAGCCAAAATGTTTAATGTGTTTTGAGTACACTCAAGCTCAGAGCTTTAATAAGAGTGAAATTTTGATCAGCAAATAGCATACCTCTCCTTTACCAAAGATTAGACCAGATGTCCATATAACTTTATCACCTGAGTCCCGCCGATCAGGATCCAACGGATCCTTTTGTTTCTTCAGCCAACACTGAATGCAAGAAGAGGACAAATCTTAGCAAATTACATTGATCCAGAACAAGGCCAATGCCATAGAAACACATGAATATAGCGTGTTATGAATTAACTTCAGATTTCAATTCCAAATTCGATATCCTTAGCAACCAAATTAAGCAATAACATTAGGAAATCACTCCGTAAGCAATTCGTGACAACTATATTGAAGGGGAAACATCCATACAGTATTTATCTAGTTACATCCTTTTTTAACTTTTTTTTTTTTTCCTTTCACTCTGCTTGTACGACTGTCACACTAGTTTCTGAAAACTGAGATTGAGAATTGAGTCTACGCTTTGCAACTCCAAACAAAATTGAACGCACAAGAGGAAATTTCCCAAATTACTAAATCCAAAAATAGAATTGAACAAATGGGGGTCAAGATCAGAGCAAGAAATGTTTGTTTACCTCACCAAATCTAGACCCACAAGCCTTTTTATTGCCACAAAACACCCAAGAGTCACACAAACAAGGCCCATCATCACCTTCACACATCTGCTTACAAGCCGTGCAACATTCCTCGGAAGAATTCAATTTGAACTCCGATCCCCATTTCACTGCATCACCCCATAGCTCTAAATGCTCAATTCCTGTGCAACACCCATGTTCTTTTTCTTCTTCATCGCCCCTCAAACTTTCACTCGAACCGACAGAAATTGTATGGCCACTTCCTTTAAACGAAATAGAGAAGCTAAGATAGGACATGCAACAGGAGATGGCGGCTATCAAGAAAAGGACCAAAAGTGTAAAACGACCCAACTCAGAGTCAGCTTGCCTACGACCCATTTCACGTTGGGGACCGACTGAAAAAGGAAAAAAAAAACCGCAATGGGATTCACCAATTTATGGCCTCCGTGTAAGTTAATCCGGGATTTCGCAGCGTGACCGAAATCGGAGGAATCTGTTTCTTGTTTTTCTTTAATCATCCAATTTCGCGGACTTTTTGCCACGGTGAAGGAATATGAAGCAGCGGCCGCCCGTTTAGAATGATTAAATAGTTGACACGTTAAACGCTTGCTTGGAGTCGGAGACAGGAAATTCTAAGCAAAATACAGCACGACAACAAAAAATAAGCAACAACAGTTCTGAAGTTCGTTGATTTAATGATTGGATTTTTTTAATTGAAAAATATATATATACATTTATTTGTTATATTCGTCATATTTTTTTAAAATGAAAATTACGAACTTAAAAATTAATCTTAAAAAATGTCACTGATTAACAATATATATACACACACACAATTAATGAAGTCATGTAGAAAAGTACTCCCAGCCCATTATTTCCATGAATTCACAGCTACAGTAGAACGGACGGACATTACCCGTGAGACGGTAAAATCTAAAAATTGTTGAGAATGAAGTTCGTCGGGGAAAAAAAACACCTTAGGATATGGTTAGTTTAAATTTTAACTTACGAATCAACTTAAGAGAGAAGGAAAATTGATACGCATGTGATAAATCTGGAAGCATCATTTTAAAATTAAATTATACATCAAATAGGCATCACTTCAATAGCAATCAACTTACCCTTATTTTGGAATTTAGCCAAAAAAATAAAACCAAATAGGTTACTGATAGTTCTACTAAACCAGATTATCGCTGCTCTTAAGGCCATGAAAATAACGAAAATAAACAAAGAGACTTGGTGATCTTCAGGTAAGACATGTGATTATTATTTTTTTAGAAAAAAAAAACCACCCTCTGGGGTAAAAAAAAAAAAAAAAGTCCGATTGTGCAGTTGTGTTACCGTCCAGGAACCCCAGAAATTTTACAAGATACTTCCATTCCAGGAAACACGAAAGTTGCATTCATCAAAAACGGCCATAATTGGTCTCCACCGATCAATTCGCAGGCCAGTCCGAGAGCTCAAAACAGTTGGACGCTCAAACGCTCGGAAACAAAATGCCTAAACATATAATTTCGTGAAAGCAACAACTTTCTCGTCATGTTTTACCTGAAATCTAATATACCAACGCAAGACAGATACAACCGATAAAATGGAGAATTTTGCCTACGTTTAACAAAATTTTCCTAGAAAAAGAAAAACAAAGAAAAGCAGGCTCAATTTTCCAACCGAAGAACCATAGGTGCAAAAAATAAAGGACAATATAAAGCATCATCATTAACTTTTCATTGCAGTATAAACTTTCCGCAATTTGATTACAGAGACAAATTACATCAAATAAATAAACTAAAGAACCTAGCACCAACATTGTGTCGAAGCACTTGAGAAAAACCAAATACCTGTCCTGCTAATAATTATTATAAAGCTGTTTAGATAAAAACAACGTAGAAAACATCAGATTACCCCCACCCCAAAACAATGATAGAAAACCTCAGATTATTTCCAACAAACTCAAGAAGAATAAGTAGCTAAAAAGGCCAAGTAATTTCAATTCCCTCCATCACCAGCTTAAGCAAGATGGAAAAGAACACAACAATCAAGATTTTAACTGTGTAATAGCTATTTAACAATGGCAGACCCAGACAATCAATTACCTCCAAACTAAGAAATTTGATCCTACGCTGACAACTAGGTAACAACAAAATCCTACAAGAACTTCAAATATTCACACTGAGCAGAGAATAAACCACTTATGGAACAAAATCGCCAAAACCACCAAGTTTCTGTAGACATGACATTATATGTCTTGTATAGACCGCACTTTTACACTTTTCTGACAAAAAACTTGTAACTGTAAATTGTCAACTTATATGTTGTTAAAATACTTGAGGAGAGGGAAAGCAGGTCACTCACTCATTCTCAAGTATGGTTAGTAAGAGTCAATAATTTGTCTACATTATCACTTCAACTAAAAGCTCTGGTCCAGTATGTTTTCTTGTATCAACAACCCCTAAATCACCAACTTATCCACAGCTTTGTTCATTTCTGAGCCTATTAGGATTCAACTTTTCCAAAACCATTGATCTTCTAAACCAATTTGTAAAGAGCTGACTGCTTCTCACTAATAAAAGGGTTTCATCCACCAACAACCGGCCACAACTACTATTAAGTACTCGATGATGTAATGAGGCATTCATCATGACAAACTTAAAAATTCCCTGAAATCCATGTAACAACTCAAGTTGAAGAACACAGCTTCATAAGTAGTTGCTTTATCAAGCAACAACCTGGTAGAAAAGAAATAGCAAGTGTTGTAACATATGGAAGCGGTCCTCCAGTCAGAAACAGTTTTTTTTCCTGCTGATCATAACTCATAAGCAAAGTTCAAATCTTTGCCTAGCATACTCCACCAGGCCAATCCAAAATCACAAAAACGAGGAATCAAACACAAGGAACAATTTCTCAAGAAAGATATCAACCAAAAACACTAAAAATGCAACATTGACTAAAAAATTCAAGCATGTCAGGTATTAAAGATACCATGTCCTTCACTAAAATCAACTTCCACTGCATCTTACGTCAGAAATTCCCAAAGAATAAAGAAAGCAAAACCAAAAGTTGGAAGTATGTGTCTATAGTCTACAAACTTTATGAGACAAGGTCAAGCACGCCCTTTAGTTTCCTCTGGACTTCACAAGCAACACCTTCAGAAAATGCAACATGCTCGTACAAGAACATCCTCAACTGATTTCTTATAGCCTTCAGTTAAGTGCCATTGATCTCTTTGTGCTTATCACGCTTAAGGAAAGATGTTAATGCCTTGCTTCTATCTTCATTAACATTTACCTGATAAGTGAAGCATGGCAAAGTATCCAAAATCCATAACCATACCCAAACATAAATTAACAACTTAATCTTCCCTCTAATACTCAGCCCAGTAAAATATGTGATAAATGCTTCCAACTTATCCATGGGGATTCTTAAATACAAAAATAAATAACTTTGTTCATACACAGCACATTCTAAGCACTTGCTGTTTTCATCTCTAAATGAGATTAGTTTTCCTTACATAATAAACTTGAATACTCACAAATAACCTGTTTGTGAAACTAGAAACAGCTTGAACCAACACACTGCCTCTTCCACATAAAACTTTAGCCTCAAAACCTTAACCTACAATGTATGGAGGCTATAGCACTTCGGCATGATTCTATCCAATACCATGGGTACAAAATCGAAAAGCTTCCAATGGTCCACATCTGACAGCAGCCTTACTGTCTTTGAAATCTGTTCCATAGACAAATTAACTTGTGATAATATGGCTATCTCCTTGCCAATACACTTCTCAGAAGAACATATAAACCAACTTCTTCAAGAAGCCCTAATCTCCATAAAAAATACACACTATTGCTGAAGATTAATGCAGTTCTATGAGTACAAGTGTACAACATAAAAACGAATGGGATAAAAACAATTTGACTTACATCAGTAGTATGACCCAGAACCACCACCCATGTAACTGCTGCCACCCATACCACGACTAGAGTACATGGATGAGTAAGAGCTACCACCAACCTGCCACGGAAGCAGAAACTTAATATCGATACAGGCTAGCATATTTTTAAAACATTAACCAAAAGAAAAGAAGGAAATGGGCATACATCAGATCCCCTAGGCATGTAATCACCACCATAACCAGAGGATGAGTACATTCCTCCAACATCACTACCACTGAAAGAACCTAAAAACCATTCCACATTTAAGTTATCAAACCAGAAAACACCAAAAAAAAAAAAATGACCACCGCACCCAGGAGGAACCCCTTTTTTTCTTTAACAAGTCAGCAGCAACTTAGAACACACCTCCACCATAGCCCATGCCCTGACGACTACCATACAGCCCATGTGAATCCTGACTGGACATATAACTCCTGCTGCCGCCATACCCTAGATTGGATCTCCCAAGCCTATCAAAATAAGACAAAGCTGAAGAAGAGAATAAACACGAGGCACCTGCTTATATTTCCAAGAGATAAATAACAAACCTATCACCATATGCATCCACATATGGAGGAGCCCCACCAGCAAGTTCATAGTCTAGACGAGCCCTCGAATGCCTCGCACCCGCATCAGCATATCGTGGAGGGACATCATCCTGATTCAGCAAGCAAGCGCATGGCATAAACAACTACAAAATTGTTAAATCATATGCTAATGCAGACAGAATTTCTTGAAGTAACAATAAGACCAACCATAGCCGAATATGGTCTTTTTGAGCCAGACATAGAGTCATAATCACGGCCACGCCCCTCGCGGTAACTAGGAGGAGGTCTCTCAAACCTTTGGGCATACGCATCATCTACATAGGGCCTTCTTGCTGCAGTACGAGTTGTGCTTCTAGGCAAATCAAAGTAGCCAGAGTTACGAGAAGAATACTCCTCTCTATATGATAACCGTCTATCAGGGACAACCCTAGAAGCGTAATCCATAACAGTTCTGTTTCTTGAAGAAGGAAGCTCATCACGTCGACCGTATTCCCTCTTCAAACTACTCCTTGGGTATGGCAGAACTGCCAAAGAGTTGGAAATTTTAAATCTAGACAGCCAGTTTAAGAATTTAGGTAGATATGATATAAAGCCATACCTGGTTCTCTTCTGTCATAGGATCTAGAAGGGGGAGGTGCCAAAGGCCTGCCTCTAGCTGGCGCAGACATGAGAGGTCGTCTATCTCTTAGTCCAACAGGCCTCTTTAAACTAGGTGGAGGAGCACGACTACCAATCCCTCTTATCCCGCGAGGCGAGAAACCATGTGGATCAGGATGACCCCATGAACCCCTAATAACTCGTCCAGATCCACGCCCAGACCTGAAACCATCACGGCCAATGTGCTTACCTCTGCTTCTCTGATGCGGTCTTGACAACCTGGCTCTGACTTTCGCCTAAAATAAGAGTAACCATTAAACAAGGTGATAGGTAACTCATGTAAACACCATAGTACACCAAGAACATTGACTAACCTTGATGTCACCTTCACCCAACTCAGTATTATTAATGCTCTTAGCACATGTGACTGCAGCATCATGAGTATCAAATGTAACAAAACCATAATCCTTCCTGTCAGCAGATGGCATATTCCGGGCAAGTTCAATCTTTTCTATCTCCCCATATTTCTTCAGTAGCTCTCTAACATGATCCTCATCCCAAGAAGGAGGTAGACAATCAATAAATATGGTCCTAACCTGAACTTAGGAGATAAAATCATCAAACTCTTCTAATAAAACACATTTAAGTTTCCAACAAGCCATAATAGTTCATATCACCTAAAGGAAAATGAAACAGTTTTATCAAATTACCTGTGCCATGATCTCATCGCCTGGGTCAATGAAGGAATCTGCAAAAGAGACCTTTGCAGGCCTATCAACCCCAAATAAAACATCTCTCCGTTGAAGACGCTTAAAAGCGTCCATTGCATCTGAACGAGATGCAAATTCCAAGAATGCAAAACCTCGATTCATTCCCTCATTGTTGGTATCTTCTACCAGTGTTAAGTCCTCAACATTATCAACTCCATAATGTTTCAACTTCTCTTTCAACTGGAATCACAATCAATGACAAATATCACACATATATCTACTTATAACCAGTTAGAAAGATGATCCACAATTGTTAGTGACCTTAATGATCCAACGTACTTACCGCTTCCTTAGTCCATGTTCTGCATATGTTACCTAGAAAAAGGGTGTCACTGTCTTGACTCGGGGTAACACCACATTGTTTCCCATTAATCTGGAATAGCAGTTAATAGAACAGAACGATTTAAATTTTGAAACCAATCCTTCCTGAGATTCAAAAAAGTAAAATTATTGAAGATGCAATAATTACCACAGGATTCTTAAGTTCTGTAAATGCTCGTTTCGCTTGTTCTACGGTTGCAAAACGTAGGAAAGCAAACCCCTTGTTCTTCTTTGTTTGAGGGTTCATCATCAGCCTAACTTCAACAACTTCACCAACTTGGCTAAAGACTTTCCTAATATCATCCTCAGTAGCATCCTTATCTAAGCCCCCAACAAACACTTCAAACTCTTTACGCTTGAGTCTCTCTTGAACAACTTCATGTCGCTCCTCATGCTCTGCTGCATCATCTAATTCTGCATGCTCCACTTCCTCCCCAGCATGCTCATCATCATCATCATCATCACCTTCTATTTCATGAACATCATCATCTGACAGATCACCCTCTTTCTCCTCACCATCGTGCTCCTCCTCAGGCCCTTCCTCTTCTTCATCTCCCACCTCATCAGGATCCATCTCCTTCTCATCAGAATCCACCCCACCATATTCTTCAGGTTCATATTCAGGTTCATTATCATCCAATTCTAACCTCTCATCTTTTTCATAATCCTCAATAGACTCCTTCAACTCATTCTCTTCTGCGATGAAAAAAGGGTAGAATAATCCAGGCCAGTCAAGAAACAATCAACTTAAAACAATTGATACTAAATACTAATAAAAACAAAAATCTCTCAACAATCCAAATCATCGTAAAGACGATAGTTATCAACCTTGTAAATCCTCAGAAAGGGGTATCATTATCAAGAATAACTTTATGTAACAAAAGAATACATAAGATCCAACACAAAACAGAAAATTATTAGATGCCCAAGTCCTGAAAGAACCCACAAAACTAAAACCACAAATTTGTACAATAGCGACATGCAAGTAACAACCGAAAAACGCCAAATAAATTTCAAAATTGCAGATGCCCAAACCCATCAGATTGAAATAAAGTAGATTAAATCAAAAAGCAAACAAAATACTTACTCTTCATTGCAACCGACCCGTTGAAATTCAAATCCAATCCAGCGTTTTTCTCCTCGATCAGCACCTTTTGCTCCACAGTTGGCTTCACATGAAACTTAACAGCCTCTTCTTCTTCCTCCTCCCTGACTACAGCCGGAGCTGAAGCCTCCTTTAAATTCACAGCCTCCTCGACAGGCTCTGCTGGTGGATTCTGGGATTTGGATGCTCCTCTAGTGGACCTCGGCGTCCTCTTTGGGCCAGCGGACGCAGCCCCTCTCTTCGCTGTTCTCGGAGGCATGGTTTATCAACCTAACGATGGAAATATCAGAATTTGATGATAAAAAAAGGCTAATCGAAACTCTCGATGGAAGAAGCAAATCAAAACCCGCCAGACCGATGAAAAGTCCTAGATTGGTAGAGACGGAATCCAAATTAAAGATAATAACTCAAAGAAAAGTAAATAACAAAATATTTAAAATTGCAGTTAAAACCCTAACCCTAATTAAGTAGGAGACAGAAATTGGGGAGGAGAGAGAGCAATAAAAAGAAAAAAGAAAGCCTCGGAAAACCTAAAAAAAAAAAAGGCGTGAATTGTTGGACTCCAACAATAATCTTTATATACGAACGTATGATAACTTGACTGGAACTGGGAGGGGAGATAAAGGTGCTCCATTGGTCAATGGACTATTTTCGGACACGTGGACAAATCTGACATATTGAAAGTTTGGAGAATGAAGCGGCTGATTAGTTTTGCTAGCTGAGCTGAGCTGAGCCGAGGTCGGTGAGTTGACAGTTGAGAGTCGCATGTAACGATGATTTCTTTGTGTTTGATTATAGAGTGTAAACTGGAGCATGGGATAGGATCTTCCCTGGTTCGCCGCTTTAAATCTTATGTGG
>JBBYHM010010246.1:0-11501 GCA_038381775.1 Adansonia rubrostipa
CAAAGTTCATTTGTTAATTGGGATAATCATGGATTCACGTGCTAATCTCCTTTATTTTCATGAATGGGCACCATAAACATGTTCTCCTCATTGGGATAAATGATATTGATTCTTTGGTTTCATAAGAAAAACTGCTCTTTCTACCAAATTTGGAATGAATGTTCATCTTTCAATTAGGATAATCACGGATTCACATAATAATCTCCTTTCTTTTAATGATTTGGCACCACAAATTCATTCTGCTCGTTGGGATAAATGAATGGATGCTTTCTTTTCATAAGAAAAACTTCACTTCCCACCATTTTTTAGAATCAAAATTTGTGTATCAAATGTGGTAAACATAGATTCACGTGGTAATCTCCTTTCTTTTTTTGGTTGGGCACCCTGAACGCATTCTCCTTACTAGGGATAAACAAACTGATGCCTTGGTTTCATAAGAAAAACTTTACTTCCCACCATTTCTAGAATCAAAGTTCGTCTGTCAATTGGGATGAACATGGATTCATGTAATAATGTTCTTCCTTTTCATGATTGGGTACCATAAACACATTCTCTTCGTTGGGATAAATGCTATTGATGCTTTGGTTTTGAAAGAAAAACTTCTTTTTCTACCAAATTTGGAATGAATGTTCATCTTTCAATTGGGATAATCATGGATTCACATAATAATCTCCTTTTTTTAATGATTTGGCATCACAAATTCATTCTACTCGTTGGGATAAATGAATTGATGCTTTCTTGTCGTAAGAAAAACTTTACTTCCCACTATTTTTTAGAATCAAAGTTCATCTATCAGATGTGGTAAACACGGATTCACGTAATAATCTCCTTTTTTTCATGATTGGGCACCGTAAATGCATTCTCCTTATTGGGGTAAACGAATTGATGCTTTGGTTTCACAGGAAAAACTTCACTTCCCACCATTCTTTTAGAATCAAGGTTCGTTTGTCAGTTGAGATAATCATGGATTCATGTAATAATCTCATTTCTTTCAATGATTGTGCACCAAAAATTCATTCTGCCCATTGGGTAAATGAATTGATGCTTTGGTTTAATAAGAAAAACTTCACCTCCCACCATTTTCTAGAATCAAAGTTCATTTGCCGATTGGGATAATCATGGATTCATGTGATATTTTCCTTTCTTTTCATGATTGGGCGCAATAAACACATTCTCCTCACTGGGATAATGGTATTGATGCTTTGGTTTCATAAGAAAAACTTCTCTTTCTACCAATTTTTGGATTAACGTTCGTCTGTTAACTAGGATAAACATGGATTCACATAATAATCTCCATTCTTTTAATGATTGGGCACCATAATTTCATTCTCCTCATTGGGATAAATGAGTTGATGCTTTGGTTTCATAAGGAAAACTTCACTTTCCACCATTTTTTAGAGTCAAGTTCATTTGTCAATTGGGATAATAATGGATTCACAAAATAATCTCCTTTCTTTTCATGAATGGGCACCATGAACACGTTTTCCTCATTGGGATAAATGATATTGATGCTTTGGCTTCATAAGAAAAACTTCATTTCACATCAATTTTTAGAATCAAAATTTGTCTATCAAATGTGGTAAACATAGATTCACATGATAATCTCCTTTCTTTTGTTGATTGGGCACCATGAATGCATTCTCTTTAATAGGGATAAAGGAATTGATGCCTTGGTTTCATAAGAAAAACTTTACTTTCCACCATTTCTAGAATCAAAGTTCATCCGTCAATTAGGATAAATTTGGATTCGCGTAATAATTTTCTTCCTTTTCATGATTGGGCACCACAAAGACATTCTCCTCATTGGGATAAATGATATTAAACATAGATATATGTAATAATCTCTTTTCTTTTCTTGAATGGGCACCATGAATGCATTCTCCCTACTAGGATAAACGAATTGATGCCTTGGTTTCCTAAGAAAAACTTTACTTCCCACCATTTCTGAAATCAAAGTTCTTTTATCAATTGGGATAATCATAGATTCATGTAATTATCTCAATTCTTTTCATGAATGGGCACCATAAATACATTCTCCCCATTGGGATAAATGATATTGATGCTTTGGTTTCATAAGAAAAACTTTTTTTCTACCAAATTTGGAATTAATGTTCGTCTTTCAATTGGGACAATCACGGATTCACATAATAATCACCTTTCTTTTAATGACTGGGCACCACAAGTTCATTCTACTCCTTGGGATAAATGAATTGATGCTTTTATTTCAGAAGAAAAACTTCACCTCCCACCATTTTTTAGAGTTCGTCCATCAAATGTGGTAAACACGGATTCACATAGTAATCTTCTTTCTTTTCATGATTGGGCACCATAAACGCATTCTCTTTATTGGGATAAGCAAATTGATGCTGTGGTTTCATAAGAAAAACTATACTTCCCACCATTTTTTAGAATCAAAGTTCATTTGTCAATTAGGATAATCATGGATTCACGTAATAATCTCATTTCTTTTAATGATCGCGTGCCATAGATTCATTCTCCAAATTGGGTAAATGAATTGATGCTTTGGTTTCATAAGAAAAACTTCATTTCCCACCATTTTTTAGAATTAAAGTTCATTTGTCGATTAGGGTAATCATGGATTCACGTGATAATCTCCTTTCTTTTCATGACTAAGCACCAGAAAGCCTTCTCCTTATTGGGATAAATAATATTGATGCTTTAGATTCATAAGAGAAACTTCTCTTTCTACCAGTTTTTGAATTAATGTTCATCTTTCAACTAGGAAAAACATGGATTCACATAATAATCTCCATTCTTTTAATAATTGGGCACCATAATTTCATTCTCCTCATTGTGATAAATGGGTTGATGCTTTGGTTTCATAAGAAAAACTTCACTTCGCACCATATTTTAGAATCAAAGTTCATTTGTCAGTTGGGATACTCATTGATTCACGTAATAATCTCCTTTCATTTCATGAATGGGCACCATAAGCACACTCTCCTCCTTGGGATAAATTACATTGATACTTTGGTTTCATGAGAAAAACTTCACTTCCCATCATTTTTTAGAATCAAATTTGTCTATCAAATGTCGTAAACATAGATTCACATAATAATCTCTTTTCTTTTCTTTATTGGACACCATGAACGCATTCTCCTTACTGAGATAAATGAATTGATGCCTTGGTTTCATAAGAAAAACTTTACTTCCCACCTTTTCTAGAATCAAAGTTCATCTGTCAATTGGGATAAACATGGATTCGCATAATGATCTTCTACCTTTTCATGATTGGGCACCATAAACATATTCTTCTCATTAGGATAAATGATATTAAACATAGATTCATGTAATAATCTCCTTTTGTTTCCTGATTGGGCACCATGAACGCATTCTCCCTACTGGGATAAATGAATTGATGCCTTGGCTTCATAAAAAAAGCTTTACTTCCTACCATTTCTAGAATCAAAATTCTTCTGTCAATTGGGATAATCATGGATTCACATAATTATCTCTTTTCTTTTCATGAATGGGCACCATAACACATTCTCTTCATTGGGATAAATGATATTGATGCTTTGGTTTCATAAGAAAAACTTCCCTTTCTACCAAATTTGGAATTAATGTTTGTATTTCAATTGGGATAATCATGAATTCACATAATAATATCCTTTCTTTTAATGATTTGGCACAACAAGTTCATTCTACTCATAAATGAATTGATGCTTTTGTTTCATAAGAAAAACTTCACTTCCCACCATGTTTAGAATCAAAGTTCATCTATCAAATATGGTAAACACGGATTCATGTAATAATCTCCTTTTTTTATGATTGGGCACCATAAACGCATTATCCTTATTGTATATACACATGATGATGCTGTGGTTTCATAAGAAAACCAACACTTCCCACCATTTTTTAAAATCAATGTTCGTTTTTCAATTGGTATAATCATGGATTCACGTAATAATCTAGTTTCTTTTAATGATCACGTGCCACAAATTCATTCTCTAAATTAGGTAAATGAATTGATGCTTTAGTTTCGTAAGGAAAACTTCACTTCCCACCAAGTTTTAGAATCAAAGTTCATTTGCCAATTGGGATAATCATGGATTCACATGATAATCTCCTTTCTTTTCATGATCGGGCACCATAAACACATTCTTCTCATTGGGATAAATGGTATTGATGTTTGGTTTCATAAGAAAAACTTCTCTTTCTACCAATTTTTGAGTTAATGTTCATCTTTCAAATGGGATAAGCATGGATTCACATAATAATCTCCATTCCTTTAATGATTGGGCATCATAATTTCATTCTCCTCATTGGGATAAATGAGTTGATGCTTTGGTTATGTAAAAAAACTTCACTTCCCACCATTTTTTAGAATCAAAGTTCATTTGTCAATTAGGATAATCATGGAATCACGCAATAATCTCTTTTCTTTTCATGAATGGGAACCATAAACACATTCTCTTCATTGAGATAAATGATATTAATGCTTTGGTTTCATAAGAAAAACTTCACTTCCCACCATTTTTTAGAATCAAAATTTGCGTATCAAATGTGGTAAACATAGATTCACATAATAATCTTCTTTCTTTTCTTGATTGGGCACCATGAACTCATTCTCCTTACTGGGCTAAACGAATTGATGCCTTGGTTTCATAAGAAAAACTCTACTTCCCAACATTTCTAGAATCAAAGTTCATCTGTAAATTGAGATAAACAGGGATTTGCATAGTAATCTTCTTTCTTTTCATGATTGGGCACCATAAACATAGTTTCCTCATTGGGATAAATGATATTGATGCTTTGGTTTTGAAAGAAAAGCTTTTCCTTCTACCAATTTTGCAATTAATGTTCATCTTTTAATTGGGATAATAACAGATTCACATAATAATCTTTTTCCTTTTAATGATTGGGCACCACAAATTCATTCTAATCGTTGGGATAAATGAATTGATGCTTTCGTTTCATTAGAAAAACTTCACTTCCCACCACTTTTTAGAACAAAGTTCATCAATCAAATGTGGTAAACACGGATTCTCATAACGATCTCCTTTCTTTTCATGATTGGGCACCATAAAGGTATTCTCCTTTTTGTGATAAACGAATTGATGCTGTGGTTTCATAAGAAAAACTTCACCTCCCACCATTTTTTAGAATCAGAGTTCATTTGTCAATCAGGATAATCATGGATTCACGTAATAATCTCATTCCTTTTAATGATCTCGTGCCACAAATTCATTCTCCAAATTGGGTAAATGAAATGATGCTTAGGTTTCATAAGAAAAACTTCACTTCCCACCATTTTTTGGAATCAAAATTCATTTGTCGATTGGGATAATCATGGATTCATGTGATAATCTCCTTTCTTTTCATGATTGGGCACCATAAACACATTCTCCTTATTGGGATAAATGGTATTGATGCTTTGGTTTCAGAAGAAAAACTTCTCTTTCTGCCAATTTTAGGATTAATGTTCATCTTTCAAATAGGATAAACATGGATTCACATAGTAATCTCCATTCTTTTAATGATTGGGCACCATAATTTCATTCTCCTTATCAGGATAAATGAGTTGATCCTTTGATTCCATAAGAAAAACTTCACTTCCAACCAATTTTTAGAATCAAAGTTCATTTATCAATTGGGATAATCATGGATTTATGTAATAGTTTCCTTTCTTTTCATGAAACAGCACCATAAACACATTCTCCTCATTGGGATAAATGATATTGATACTTTGGTTTCATAAGAAAAACTTCACTTCCCACCTTTTTTAGAATCAAAGTTCATTTGTCAGTTGGGATAATCATGGATTCACATAATAATAGCATTTCTTTTAATGATTGCGTGCCACAAATTCATTCTCCTCATTGGGTAATTTGAATTGATGCTTTGGTTTCATAGGAAAAACTTCACTTCCCACCATTTTTTAGAATCAAAGTTCATTTATCGATTTGGATAATCATGGATTCATGTGATAATCTCCTTTCTTTTCATGAATGGGCACCATAAACACATTCTCCTCATCGGGATAAATGATATTAATGATTTGGCTTCATAAGAAAAACTTCTCTTTCCACCATTTTTTAGAATAAAAAATTGTCTATCAAACGTGGAAAATATAGATTCACGTGATAATCTCCTTTCTTTTTTTGATTGGGCACCATGAACGCATTCTCCTTACTAGGAAAAACGAATTGATGCCTTGGTTTCATAAGAAAAACTTTACTTCCTACCCTTTCTAGAATCAAAGTTTGTCTGTCAATTAGGATAAACATGGATTCGCATAATAATCTTCTTTTTTTTCATGATTGGGTACCATAAACACATTCTCCTTACTAGGATAAATGAATTGGTGCCTTGGTTTCATAAGAAAAACTTTACTTCCCACCATTTCTGGAATCAAAGCTTGACTGTCAATTGGGATAAACGTGGATTCGCGTAATAATCTTCTTCCATTTCATGATTGGGTACCATAAAGACATTCTCCTCACTGGGATAAATGATATTGATGCCTGGGTTTCATAACATAAACTTTACTTTCCACCATTTCCATAATCAAAGTTCGTCTGTCATTAGGATAAACATGGATTCGTGTAATAATCTTCTTTCTTTTGATGATTGGACACCATAAACACATTCTTCTTATTGAGATAAATGATATTGATGCTTTGGTTTCGAAAGAAGAACTTCTCTTTCTACTAAATTTGGAATTAATGTTTGTCTTTCAATTGGGATAATCAGGGATTCACATAATAAACTCTTTTTTTTAATGATTAAGCACCACAAGTTCATTCTACTCATTGGGATTAATGAATTGATGCTTTCATTTCATAAGAAAAACTTCACTTCCCGCCATTTTTTGAATCAAAGTTCGTCTATCAAATGTGGTAAACACGGATTCATGTAATAATCTCCTTTCTTCTCATGATTGGGCACCATAAATGCATTCTCCTTATTAGGATAAATGAATTGATGCTTTGGTTTCAGCAGAAAAACTTCACTTCCCACCATTTTTTAGAATCAAAGTTCATTTGTCAATTGGGATAATCTTGGATTCACGTAATAATCTCCTTTCTTTTCATGAATGGGCATGATAAGCACATTCTCCTCATTGAGATATATGATATTGATGCTTTGGTTTCATAAGAAAAACTTCACCTCCAACCATTTTTTAGAATCAAAATTTGTCTATCAACTGTGGTAAACATAGATTCACATCATAATCTCCTATCTTTTCTTGATTGAGCACCATGAACACATTTTCCTTAATGGGATAAACGAATTGATGCCTTAGTTTCATAAGAAAAACTTTACTTCCCACCATTTCTAGAATCAAAGTTCATCTGTCAATTGGGATAAACATGGATTCTCATAATAATCTTCTTTCTTTTAATGTTTGGGCACCATAAACACATTCTCCTTATATGGATAAACGAATTGATGCCTTGTTTTCATAAGAAAAACTTTACTTTGCACCATTTCTAGAATCAAAGTTCATCTGTCAATTAGGATAAACATGGATTCGCATAATAATCTTTTTCCTTTTTTGATTGGGCACCATAAACACATTCTCCTTATTGGGATAAATGATATTCATGTCTTGGTTTCATAAGAAAAACTTTACTTCCCACCTTTTCTAGAATCAAAGTTCATTTGTCAATCGGGATTAACATGGATTCGCATGATAAGCTTCTTTCTTTTCATGATTTGGCATCGTAAACACATTCTCCTCATTGAGATAAATGATATTGATGCTTTGGTTTTGAGAGAGAAACTTCTCTTTCTACCAAATTTGGAATTAATGTTTATCTTTCAATTAGGATAATCATGGATTCACATAATAATCTCCTTTTTTTTAATGATTAGGCACCACAAGTTCATTCTACTCGTTGGGATAAATGAATTGATGCTTACATTTCATAAGAAAAACTTCACTTCCCACCATTTTTTAGAATCAAAGTTCATCTATCAAATGTGGAAAACACGGATTCACGTAATAATCTCTTTTCTTTTCATGATTGGGCACCATAAACGCATTCTCCTTATTGGGATAAACAGATTGATGCTTTGGTTTCATAAGAAAAACTTCACTTCCCCCCATTTTTTAGAATCAAAGTTCATTTGTCAATTGGGATAATCATGGATTCATATAATAATCTCGTTTCTTTTAATGATTGAGCACCACAAATTCGTTCTCCTCATTGGGTAAATAAGTTGATGCTTTGGTTTCATAAGAAAAACTTCACTTCCCACCATTTTTTAGAATCAAAGTTCGTTTGTCAATTGAGATAATCATGGATTCACATATTACTGTCCTTTCTTTTCATGATTGGGCAGCATAAACACATTCTCCTCATTGGGGTAAATGATATTGATGCATTGATTTCATAAGGAAAACTTCTCTTTCTACCATTTTCAGAATTAAGGTTCATCTTTCAATTGGGATAAGCATGAATTCACGTAATAATCTCTTTTAATTTAATGATTGGGCACCACAAATTCATTCTGCTCATTAGGGTAAATGAATTGATGCTTTCATTACATAAGAAAAACTTCTCTTCACACCATTTTGTAGAATCAAAGTTCATCTGTCAATTGGGATATTCATGGATTCATGTAATAATCTCCTTTCTTTTCATGATTGGGCAACACAAACACATTCTCCTCATTGGGATAAATGATATTGATGCATTGGTTTGATAAGAAAAACTTCTCTTTCTGCCATTTTCAAAATTAAGGTTCATCTTTCAATTAGGATAAGCAAGGATTCACATAATAATCTCCTTTCATTTAATGATTGGGCACCATAAATTCAATCTCCTCATTGGGATAAATGAGTTGATGCTTTCATTTCATAAGAAAAACTTTACTTCCCACCATTTTTCAGAATCAAAGTTTGTTTGTCAATTGGGATAATCATGGATTCACATATTAATCTCCTTTTTTTTCGTGATTGGATAGCAGAAACACATTCTCCTCATTAGGATAAATGATATTGATGCAGTGCTTTCATAAGGGAAACGTCTCTTTCTGCCAGTTCGAGAATTAAGGTTCATCTTTCACTTGGGATAAGCACGGATTCACATAACAATCTCTTTTCTTTTCATGATTGGGCACTATAAATGCATTCTCCTTATTGGGATAAACGAATTGATGCTTTGGTTTCATAAGAAAAATTTCACTTCCCACCATTTTTTAGAATCAAAGTTCGTTTGTCAATCAGGATAATCATGGATTCACGTAATAATCTCATTTATTTTAATGATTGCGCGCCACAAATTCATTCTCCTCATTGGGTAAATGAGTTGATGCTTTGGTTTCATAAGAAAAACTTTACTTTCCACCATTTTTTAGAATCAAAGTTTGTTCATCGATTGGGATAATCATGGATTCACGTGATAATCTCCTCTCTTTTCATGATTGGACACCATAAACACATTCTCCTCACTGGGATAAATGGTATTGAAGCTTCGATTTCATCAGATAAACTTCTCTTTCTACCAATTTTGAATTAATGTTCATCTTTCAACTGGGATAAACATGGATTTACATAATAATCTCCATTCTTTTAATGATTGGGCACCATAATTTCATTCTCCTCATTGGGATAAATGAGTTAATGCTTTGGTTTCATAAGAAAAACTTCACTTCACACCATTTTTTAGAATCAAAGTTCATTCGTCAAATGGAATAATCATGGATTCACATATTAATTTCTTTTCTTTTCATGAATGGGCACCCTAAACACATTCTCGTCATTGGGCTAAATGGTATTGATGCTTCAGTTCATAAGAAAAACTTCACTTCCCACCATTTTTTAGAATCACAATTTGCTTATCAAATATGGTAGACATAGATTCATGTCATTATCTCCTTTCTTTTCTTGATTGGGCACCATGAACGCATTCTTCGTACTGGGATAAAGGAATTGATGCCTTAGTTTCATAAGAAAAACTTTACTTCCCACCATTTCTAGAATCAAAGTTTGTCTATCAATTGGGATAAACATGGATTCGCGTAATAATCTTCTTACATTAGCACATTACCTTTATTGAGAGAAAGGATATTGATACTTTGGTTTCGAAAACAAAACTTCTCTTTCTACCAAATTTTGAATTAATGTTCGTCATTCAGTTGGGATAATCATGGATTCATATAATAATCTCCTTTCTTTTAATCATTGGGCACCACAAGTTCATTCTACTCATTGGGATAAATGAATTGATGCTTTCGTTTCATAAGAAAAACTTTACTTCCCACCATTTTTTAGAATCAAAGTTCATCTATCAAATATGGTAAAAACAGATTCGTGTAATAATCTTCTTTCCTTTCATGATTGGGCACCATAAATGCATTCTTTTTATTGGGATAAGCAAATTGATGCTTTGGATTCATAAGAAAAACTTCTCTTCCCACTATTTTTTAGAATCAAAATTCATTTGTCCATTAGGATAATCATGGATTCATGTAATAATCTCATTTCTTTTAATGATTGTGCGCCACAAATTCATTCTCGTCATTGAGTAGATGAATTGATGTTTTGGATTCAAAAGAAAAACTTCACCTCCCACTATTTTTTAGAATCAAAGTTCATTTGTTGATTGGGATAATCATGGATTCACGTGATTATCTCATTTCTTTTCTTGATTGGGCACCATGAACCCATTTTCCTTACTTGTATAAAAAATTGATTCCTTGGTTTCATAAGAAAAACTTTACTTCCCACCATTTCTAGAATCAAAGTTTGTCTGTTAATTGGGATAAACATGGATTCGCATAATAATCTTTTTTCTTTTCATGACTGGGCACCACAAACACATTCTCCTTACTTGGATAAATGAATTGATTCCTTGGTTTCATCGAAAAACTTTACTTCCCACCATTTCTAGAATCAAAGTTCATCTGTCAATTAGGATAAAAATGGATTCGTGTAATAATCTTCTTCCTTTTCTTGATTGGGCACCATAAACACATTCTCCTCATTCGGATAAATGATATTCATGTCTTGGTTTCATAAGAAAAGCTTTAATTCCCACCTTCCCTAGAATCAAAGTTTGTCTGTCGATAGGGATAAACATGGATTCGCATAATAATCCTTTTTTTTTCATGATTCGGCACCGTAAACACATTCTCCTCGTTGTGATAACTGATATTGATGCTTTGGTTTCGAATGAAAAACTTCTCTTTCTACCAAATTTGGAATTAACATTCATCTTTTAACTGGGATAATCGTGGATTCACATAATAATCTCCTTTCTTTTAATGATTTGGAACCACAAGTTCATTTTGCTCATTGGTATAAATGAATTAATGCTTTCGTTTCATAAGAAAAACTTCACTTCCTATCATTTTTTAGAATCAAAGTTCATCTATCAAATGTGGAAAACATGGATTCACGTAATAATCTCCTTTCTTTTCATGATTGGGCACCATAAACACATTCTCCTTATTGGGATAAATGAATTAATGCTTTGGTTTCATAAGAAAAACTTCACTTCCCACCATTTTTTAGAATCAAAGTTCAT
>JBBYHM010010306.1:0-11498 GCA_038381775.1 Adansonia rubrostipa
TATATGCTCTGTAACATGAGCATATTTTATGTACATGCAAGATAAGATTTCAAATGCTGTCGGACAAATGCAGTCTTACGTAACATTTGTGCAAAGATCACAAAAATTTTGATCTGGCACGCATCATAATTTGACTAGCAGCCGAGGCAAAAGTTGACCTTAACCTAACATTTTTTATTTTCTTTGGGAATTGATCCTATAATATGTAATGATATTAATCAACAAAAATATCAGTATATCTTAAAATCTAATTATAATTCATTTAAAAATAAGAAAATATGTATACCTTCTTTTTTCGAGGGGCAGGACAATCTGTGCTTGGATGTGCAATGGACACTGCACTTGGTGTACCCAAATCAGCATCTATTTCTTTCCCTTCCAAACCAATTTCAATGGGACAATCTAAGTCACCACTGACTTTTTCCAACTTGATGCTCTTCCCACTAAACTTGCCTATCACTTTTTTCTCAATAGTTTTTCTTTTTAACTCAATGTCACCTATATTTGTCTCTAGGATAGGTCTTTCTAAAACAATATTCATAGAATCCTTAATGGTGTCCACCGTGGAAGCATAATTCATAATGCTTGCATTCATGTGCTTCATGTTTTGAGACATTCTATTAATATTGTCTGCAACTAGCTAAATTTGATTCGAGACAATCTACTTGTGATTCCAAATGGCATACTTTTGTTTCCACAAGATTGACCTTGTCTTTAATCTCTTAAAAATTTATAATTAAAAACATAGATTACTAGTATATAGACGTAATATACAGTTAATGAATTAATAGTGAAGTTGTTGTCTATAAAATTTGACATGGTATTCTTGCCTTTAACTCAGCATGCTCTGACTCTTTTTTCCACTCTGTCGACCTTTTCATGTCATGTTCGTTGATATTAACACTCTGCAGGTAATGAATTACAATACCATTAAATGTGTAGATTTATATAACCCTTGTAATAACCAATTATAAAGTAACAAAAGTTGGATAATAGACGTCACCTTTAATTTCAATGCCTTTATGAAGTCCTTTGAAGGAGATAATATCTTGCCCACTTCATCTTTCCCCCAATAACTAATGCGAGGAATAGAAGTTGATTTTACAGCTTGTACACTCTGAACTTTGCACAAATAATCATAGAACTTAATCTATAAAAAATAATTACAATTAATTAATATCAGTACTAAATAACTTAAACTTCTAATTATAGTGCATACTGAACTTTAAATCAAGTTTGCATCAATAATAAACAACCAGTATTTACTGATAAAAAGCAACCAGTCAAGTATGAATTCGATGATTTCTTTTTTCTTGCATGAAAATTTGTTATCCCAAGAAGAAGCTTCTTATAGACGTGTCTAGCCCAAGCAAGCTTCCCACTGAGACCATCTTCGGTCAAACATGAATAATAATTTAGACTTGGACCAGCTTCAGTTGTTGGATACAGAAATCGTTCAACAATATACAACAGGACTCTAGATTTAGCTCTTCAGAATTAGCCTCCAATGCCATCATTTCTTCCTCAAGTCGAACAAAGTCAACTTCTTATGACTTGGAAGATTGTACGCCTTACAAAGACTAAGCCCATCTTCTTTCTCCATTAAACTTGACACATCAACTCCGTCATTTTGTAAACCAAGTATGGCTTCAACATCCTTCAATATGAAAGAAATATTATGGCCATCAAATTTAATACAGTTGGTTGAAACATCAAAGCTCTCAACAAAAAATTGACACAGTTCTCTTCTCAAAGTTAGACCTTTCAATCGTAGTAGAGAACCGAAACCAACACTAGATATAGCATCTTCCTTTTTTTGATCCTTTAACTGTTGGAGGACTTTACATAAGTTATACAGGCTACAACACGTCAAGACCAAGCCTTAAAAAGAAAGTACTGATTAAATACACATACTAAAATAACGTTATACTTAACTTTTACACATTATTTCCTTTACTTTAACATATTTTTCCTATATATATTACCTTCTTCGCTTTATCACTGTCCACTTTCTGTCTTTTCAATTCTTCCATTTTATTTTTATACTGTTGTTTCTGAGCAACCGTTTGCCTTATGAAAGGCTCCTTCTCCTCTGCAGAAAGTAGCTTCCATTTAGCTCCTAGTTCTCGATGAGCCTGACACAGAACCAACTCATTATTCACCCACATTGTCATACATACATATCATGTTATTTTAATAACACAATATTATTATTCTTCACAAAAAGAATATGCATATATATGTTTATATGTACAGAAAATAATAATCAATCGTAAGTTTATGTTGCCTAATACTTCTAATTTACAAACAAAATAACTAAACAAACCAATGTCAATATGAGAACCATAAATAATATTATTACTGACCTCTGCTGTCATCTTCATTTTTTTCACCATCTATTTCTAGCTTTCGCTAATTGATACTGTATAAAGCAAATAACATAAACAATTAACTCACATTCTTTAAATCTAAATGCAACAACCTACAATGTAATGTTTTATATATGGGTATTGCTATGTTTAATGAGATTATCATAGAAAAAATTATATTATTACTTACTAATAATTCAAAAAGGCACCATTGGGTTTCGTTACCTTCCTAGTTGTCTTTGTTTTATTTTGCCCTTCACTCTGTTCAACCATTGTTTCATTCTCTTCGCCAGCTTCGACCATCTCTTTAAATATATAATAAAAGTCAAAATTGGGGAACCTTCAGGCATTCAAATATATATTTTTTAGAAATTGAAAAAAAAATCAACAAATATCTTTTGAAACATTTAAATCAAACTAAATCAAAAAATCAGCAACTTCAACTCCGTAAACTCCATACATCATCTCAAACAGCTATGATAAAAAATCATAAATACTGATAGACTTTAAACCCACAATAACAATAAATCAAACTAATTCTTTTTTTATCTAAAGTTACCCTAAATCAAAATTAAAAAGGGAAAAATGGGTTTCTACATTTTATAAAGGTTCACTGTTTTGTCGAGCTACTATAAACTGAAGATCAACACTATTTCAATTATAAAATGTTGACTAAAGAAGCTAACTATTTAGGGTTAGAAGATCAGGTTAGGGTTTGGGTGTGGCTCTCATTTTTTTGGCCTTTTTTTTATTTGATTTTCACATAAGCAAATCGACAATAAAAATGGCACTACTCAAAATTCCAAAATTTGAAGTTCTAAGATAACAATAAGATTTCAAATTCGATTATGCAAAACATAAAAATTCATTGAAGAAAATGCAGGAACCAACAATCCAAATTTTCTCCATGATAATCTTACCAATCAAAAAATAATTTGGGTTGTAGTCGATTGGTCGATTGGGAAATGACGAAGGAGAGGCGACTATGAAGAACAACACAATATCAGTTTTAATTTTAGAGGATGAATTGGAAGGGTTTTTTTATTTTTAAGGTTTAAAAGTTTTAGGGTTAAAATTTTAGAGAAATTGGCTCGATAAAAATGACCTACAAAATCGATTGATTGGGAAGTGACGAAGGAGAGGTGATTATGAAGAGTAACCCAATTTTAGTTTTGATTTTAGAGGATAAATTGGGAGGGTTTTTTGATTTTTAGGGTTTTAAAGTTTAAAATTAGAATTTTAGGGAAATTGGGTCGACGAAAATGACCTGCTTTGCAGGTTATTCTATTTTTTTGATTTTCAACGGTGTAGATTGACTATTATCAATCTAATGACCGATTTCAATTTAAGCTGATGGGAAGCGTTTGTTAAGAAGCTCTTAGTAGAATTTTCCCAATGTTTTCATTCTGTTTGCCTTCAGTCTTTTTGCTAGGTTGATGTGGTCGTTTACCATCCACGTTGCTTGAGTGCAAGGGTTGTTTGGGAATGTCCCCTTTTACATTATTTTTCTACATTGAATGCTGATTATACTGGGCCTTACCGTTTTAATGACAGTTATATATTGTTGTGTGGAAGCTTTATAGGTCTTTTCCATTGTTGGTTATTAAAAGGTGTATGGGTGTATAAATATGAGCAGTGGATAGTTGGGGAAGGTTAGTTTTCGTTTAGTAAATTTTGTGTTTTGTTTATTCTGCGTTTTTCTTTTTTTTTTCCCTCTATACAGATTAAAGGTTAGGTTTTTGTAAAAGTTATTTTTGTTATCGAAATGGTGGTTTTTGTATTACTTATGTCCAAATTTGTCTTTTGTTTCTGCTTATGCAAGTTCAATGTTGTGTCCTGCAGTGGGATTTTGTTGGGTTGTTTTTTTTTTTGTGTGCGAGTAGTGTCCTATCTTTGTTAGGAATTTTATTAGCTTCCATATGTTCGATGTTGCTTATTTGGATTGATTTTTTGGATTTGAACTATTATGTTTGAAATGCCTTGCATTAGACCTTATGCGTGTTGATTTTAATGACTTTTGTTAGATGCTAAGATTAAGCAGTTAGAGATTTATTTTTGGATTGTGTATAAATTGCTTTTGAACTATTATTCCATGACCTACATAACTACAAACTTATAAATTGGCATGGAGCTAAAATGTGTTTGAACTACTTTGATACGAAAAAAAAAACATGTTTAAAAGTTAGTCATAAATTTATTAATTGTAGAGTTTAAAATGGATTGGAGGTGATGGATTTGAATGATTATGATTTAAAGTTATTCATGGCATTTATCGTCAGAATTAACCATGGAAGTGCAACTATCGTTACAAATAATATTATAATAAAATAGAGTGTTGATTTTGATACTAAATTTGTTAAGTACTAAAATTGAAACAACTTAATCTTATTCAAACTATCGATTAAAAATTATAAATTAAAACTAATAATAATAATAATAATAATAATAATAATAAAAGCAAATAATAAATAACAAAAGTATAGGATTACAATGTCTCTCAATACTACATTTAAATAAAACCCTACTCTCTTAACTTGACTAATGATAATGAGTTGTTAACCTAGAGTCCTAATTTATTTATAAGTATCTTACGATGGTCTTATAAAAATATCTTTCTTAATCAATTTACTATATTCTATGCAAATTGAATTAAAAGAAACTCATTAAGCTTAGACTCTAACTTGGTTATATATGACATGCTTGTATATTCCCATCTAACATATAGATTAATTCATCCTAATAAATGAGTATGAAACATATGTCATTCAATCCAGGTCTAAACACAAAATTCTATTTTCCAAGTTCATTAACGTTACCAAATTAATCTGCTAGGTGATCAAATAATTAGAAGCATCAAGAACAAGATTGAACAAATAATTCAAATATCATTAAATCAAAAATAAAATAAAATAATCCAAATTATATGTTGAGTTCCATTACAAACCTAGAAAAATAAATCTAGCTCATAATAAATATATAAAATATAAAACTAATGAGTTTCACTATTATAAATAATACAAGAAAGATAAAAGAAGTAAAGAGAATATCTTCAAGCATCTCTGAAATCTTTTTAACTTCTTGAATATCATGATGGCTTCTTTCATCTTCAAAAAACTAGTGAAAATAAAGTTGTAAAACATCTGGGATGTCTTTAAGTCTAATCCTAAAATTTCTATTTATAGGCAAAACCCTGAAGGTAAAAACTTAGTTTCCAAGTTGCTTGGACATATTATTTTTGAAAATTGCCAAACTTAATCACTTTACTTGATTGAGTCCATTTTATTTCTTAATTAAGTTGTTACTTTTGGAAACTTCTTTGGGACAAAAATATGAAAAGTATTTAAATAACCAAGTAAATAAAATATAAGGAAAGTAAACAATGCTAAATTAAAAACTACTGAAACTAAATAAAATTTAAATAAAATAATACTACTATAAATAAAATTTAAATAAAAATCTCTAGGATTTAGCTAATTTAATATGAATAATAAGACTAAATAACTCTATTTTATGGAGTTATATCACACCCCACACTTAAAATTTTGCGAGTCCTCAAGCAAATAAAATAAAAGAAAGAAAGCAAAACCAAACGAATGAAAAAAAATAAAATGAAACACTAATTAAAATGAATGTACTTAAATAATGATTACCTTAATTTTTCTCAATATTCATCTCAATATCTCAACTCAAGGTAGATACAAACATAATTCAAATTCATGCTTTGACTCAATCATAAATCTCAATGCTTCAAATGAATTTCTAGTATGTGTAAATGATCCTTTTACCAATCATTGCATGCAAATTGAATAAATTCATACCAATGCAAACTACAAATTAATACCAGATTCTCATATGTTTTCTTTTCATCTCTATTTCCACTAATGTAGGCTAACATCTCATCAAAAATCATGTAAAATTTTATTAAGCTTGTAATGAAAGGCTAAGGTCAATGTATGATAAAGGATATATTTCGACTTATGTCACTCACAGACACTTTTCATTGTTCCAAATCTTTCATTGAGCCTTTTACAACAAGTTTGAAGCACATATCCCTTTTTCTTTTTTTTTAAGATATTTTTTTCATACCATTTGATTCATTTACTCACTTTTATTTTTTTTTAATTTTTTTTCTTTTCATTTTTCTTTCATGCTTCACCAATACAACACAATTCAAATATTGCTCATTATATATATATATATATATATTTTGAAACAATTTCATGCTCATGACTATTTAGTGAAGGTTGATCATGGTCTTTCTTATTTGGCTAGGCTAAATTAATGTGGCAATCAAAAGAAAAAGATATATCAATTAGGCTCAAATGGGGTAACTAAGGATAAATATATAAAGGCAGGCTTAAAAAGGCTGAAACGATCTAAAGATTGCCTAAATCACCTCTTTAACTAAGTGTTGTATAAGATTTCGCCTAAAAAAAAGAATCAAACAAATTCTAGGCCTCTAGATATAAATGCAATTTACATCAACATAAACATTCTTCAAATAAGCAATACCAATCAATTTAAGAGATTAGGTGTTCAAAATTTTGACAAACACATTCTAACAATAAGAAAAACAAAAGAATCTAATCATTTAATTAAACTATGCTTATAATTTTTTAAGAATTAAGATAAATCAATAACTAAGTTCTCATCATTGGATAAGGATATCATCATATTAAACACCAAACATCTCAACCATATTAGACTACTAAAAAAATGTAAAAAACAAAGAAAAATTTATACAAAAGTAAAGATAAAAAAGAAAAAAAATGCAAGAATCAATTAACCTAGACTAATTTGACACTAACAAGATAATAACCTTACCACCTAATTTAAAAACAAACATTGTCTTCAATGTTTATAAATAAAAGAGAAAGAATATGAAACTTCCTTTTTGATGAAAGAATTTCAAGAAAATCTTTAATTATCCTCTTAGACCTCAGCGTGTTTATTGAAGTTATTGGGAGGTTTGGCGAGCAGTGCCAGCTTTCTTTTCCTTTTTTATAACATGCAAAAAGAATAAAAATATTGAGTATGAAAAAAACTAAAAATTCTAAAATTAAGGAAAATAAAGTTTAAGAACCTTGTGTTGCCTTTCAATAAGCACTTAATTTATAGTCGTCAGCTTGACTATCTTCAATGTTATTTTGGGTAGGCGAAACTACTGTAAGACCTTTGAAGACCAAATTTGCCTCCCAAAAGATGTTTGAAACTTTGTTTTTTCACCTTGAACTCCCTAGGCCATTTTACGTCAATAATTAACCATCCTAGTGCTCTTTTATAGTTTCTTAAGTGTATCAGCGAGGGCTTACGCTCCAATAAGGGTGATTTTTTAATAAAAGGCTTTAAAGATGATGTTGCATTAACTGAAAATTCTAATAGTTCGAGCAAAGGAATGAAGCTAATAGAATATGTTTGTGCCTCTAACTACCTCAAACACCCAATACAGTCAATGTTATCCTATTCAAAAGTTAAAATCAAAGATGCCTCAAATTTCTTAGTGGAATAACTCTCTATAAACACTTTATTGGATGCATGATACTCATCATATTCTTTTAGGAAGGACAAAGGTGTGTTGAACTGGTTTTTTTCTTTTTGAACCTCTTTATCATGTTTATCAACCCTAATTTCATCTATAAATTCTAGCTCCTCGCTATCCCCTTCAATCTCTTTACCATTTATAAGATTTTTTTTAGTATTACATGGTAAAGTTTCTTAAGGGCAATTACAGATGACATCAACAAGTTGGCCCACTTGTGTCTCAATATTCTTTAAAGATGCTACTAAAGTTTAAATGATAGCATCTTCACTTTTAATTTTTTCAATATATTGCATACGCATCTATTCTAATAATGGCTTTTCTTCTAGGATAGGAACTTGTGCTTGTAGTGGAAAACCCTGATGAAAGGTTGGATCGACTAAATATGAAGGCCACTGAATGTTGCGCCAAGCAAAACATGGATCATCACTTGAATTCAAATGATAGTTGTCAGAATAAAAATAGTCCTACTTCATACTATAGTTTCCAACATATTGAATAGGTTTAGCATAAATTGGGCAATAATAACTAGTATGTACTCCCTCATATAATTTGCAAGTTATGAAATGGGCTTTGGATGGCATGTGTATTCAAATCGTCAAACTTCCTAAAAATTACAGCCAATTATGTAGATATGGCAATTGGTGCATTCCTTTGTTCAATTTCCTCATATGACCATTGATCATCGTAGAATAACATCTCTTCAAATTACCTAAATAAAATTAAAATAAAAAAGTTTGAATTAAGACTAAGCTTGCTTAGTATTAATATTAACAAAAATAGTAAAACAATTCACCAGCAATGATGTTAATATTGAACAAATTTGAAATATGTTGAAGTTTTTTTTCCTTGTTTATGAGTTCTTTTGTTTCTTTCTACCTTAGTTTGGTCCAAGATAGTTATCCAGTGGAGTGATACGATGGTGGAATTCAAGTACTCAAAAGTAAAAGAGGGTTTGCCTACGTTTGCATGCTTAGGTTTGTTTGGTTTCCGTTTTCCCATTGAGGTATTTGGGTTTGTCTGTATTCAGTCTATTATTTTGCATGGACGAGGCAGTATCCTTTCCTTCTTTGTGGTTTGTCAAGGTAATAAAAGGGATGCCTATAGTGATGTGTTTTTTTTTTTAAATTTTTGTGAGGTTATTTGGTCAGTAGAGTGTATGGGTTCATTAGTTTTTTTTTAAAGCTGAAGCTTTGTTGGTTTCTTTGTTTTGGCGAGGAAGTGTGCAGGTGAGGTTGTGTTCTTGCTTTAGTTGGATTTGAATAAATATGGGTTAAAAAATGTTAGTTATGACAATTAGAAACCCTTTTAACATATTTCATTCTAAATGGTTGTCGGCGGAATGATGCATTGGCAGAGTTCAAGCTTTCAAATTCAAATGAAAGTCTGCCTATTCCTACGCACTTAGGTTTGTTTAGCCTTGGTTTTGCCATTAAGATGCTGCTTTGAATTTTTAATTTTTCTTTTATGAAAAAAAGATATTAAAGGGTGATATAGAGCCCTCTCAGGATTTGTTCGCATTAGTGTATTTAGGTTTGTTTGTATTTGGTCTGCTCAGTGTAGGGTTGCCTAGCTTTTCTCTTATTGTTTTATGTCTGTGGCATTATGTTGCTTCGTTTTTTATGGTTTGGCTAAGTAATAAAAGGGATGCACATATCGATATGGTTTGTTTCTCTGTTTTAAGGAAGACATGTGGTAGGTGAAGTATGCAATCTTCTTTATTGCTTTTAAAAGGCAGAGTTTTTTTATGTTTTTTTTTTGGATAATGTGGTGCGTGGGCGAGGTTATATATATTTTTAACTAATCAGGAATGGATGAAATTGTATATTTAATTAGGTTAGATTTAAATGTATATGGATTTAAAAATGTTAGATATAACTATTAAAAATATTTTCATGAAGAGATAAGAAAATGAGGGGTTAAGTTTATAGAAAATTCATTAATGCATTATTGTTAAACGCAAAAAATACAAACACATAATTTTTGTGTCAATATCAATATGACAAATTATTCAAAAAATACATGAATTAAGACATCTTATGTAAAAATTAAATAGAAAATCAATATTGCATTTAAGAAAAAAGTTTATTTGTTGACCATGTTTTCTTTTTTCTCTTTTTAAAGTTTTTCTATTATGCAAGGAAAAGGTTTCAAAACATGGACAAAACAAATCTTTTTCTGGCCCACTTTAAGATTTAAAAATGAAGATTCAAACTCTAGCCTTTTTAGTGGAAAGAACTTATTATATTCCAATATACTAGCAATTCTAAATATATATTGCTTTATTAACAGAGCTCTTTTTATTCACTTAATCTAGGCATCAGCTAGAAAAAATTATATTTAACAAACATGAAAATACAATGAGCAACATAAGAGCAATCCTAGCCTCTGGATCATTCATGCTGGTGCAAGGAATATGCAATAAGATTGTTTTTTTAGACAAAGCATGACAAAGTGATCGTTGTTGCTAGTTTGGTTGTTTCTAGCCTATTCTGGTATTAGTATCAAAAAACAAAAAACGATAGAAATTGTGACTCTGATGGGGAATATATAGTATGTAAAATAACTCATGAAAGTATACAACACACATTAGAAGAATTATGGAAGGTCTAGAAGTTTTGATTGCAATGGGGATCATAGAAGGTTTATTAAAATAATGGTAGTTAATCTTACTAGTAAAAGCATATAGCATTAATTGTAAGTTGAGTAATTAATCGAGAATATATATGATTTAAAAGAAAATAGTTTTCTAACTTTGTTTTAAGTAGCTACGTTGATCCAAAAAGGATTGTGGAGGATCTATACGTTATAGAAGGTTTAATAGTACTAGATTTTGACAGACTCATAAAAATGGGTATAATTTTTTTCTTTTAATTTTTTTAAAATAATATTTTAAATTTTAAAAATGGGTTTTTAGGAATAACAAATTTTGATAGCTAATTATTATTTAATGAAAAATATCCAATAGCTTTTATTTATATTATTTTAAAGATCTATTTGGGTTATTTTGTAATTTTCCCAACCAAGTTAGTGTTATTTGACTTATGACACTAAACTCAGTCAGGGGTTTTATAATGATACTAGAATTTTGTTATACCCACGCATGTAGATAAAAAAATATTTAAAAAAAATATTTTTTTGGAAAAAAATAAGTTAAAAAGTTTTTTCTTAGTATAGTATAGTCTAGAATTTATCAAAGCAACAAAAGTGGATGAAAAAAAAATATTTTTTAAAATTTATTTTGATTTAAAAAAAAATTATAAAATGGAGAGGTTTTTCTAGATTGAGTAGTTATTTTTTAAATTAAAAGATAAACTATAAAACAAAAGTAGTTTTTAAGTAGTTATTTCTTAATATTAAAATACTTAAACATCCCTCATTTTATATATAACAAAGATATTTCTAATCAATTTAATATTTTAATTTTTATTTATTTTACAAACATTATTACTGATATTAATTTATACATTGCGATTTTATATACGTACAGATATAATATAGCCAGAGAGAAACATGTGTATATATAAATGCAAAAAGATCCTAACAAAGGATGGTTAAAGGCTGTTCGTGACTCTGCCCAGTAATTAAAA
>JBBYHM010010349.1:0-11494 GCA_038381775.1 Adansonia rubrostipa
TGTTGCAAATTCCAACGCGATGTGCGAGTCAATGATCTTTTAACTTTAATTGAAGAACAATGTCAAACAGGTCTTTTACAATTGTTGGTTTTCTGTCTAAAAATTAAGAGATATTTATTGTATAATTGTTGTGAATAATGTGCTTTGTATATTTACCACTTTTATTGAATTTGATGATTTTTGTTTCCTATTCTTATTCCTCGAATTTGATCTTTGTTATTTCTTAATATGTCAGATGATACAGAAACAACTAAATCTCCAGCTAAGAACGGTGCACGTTGTCACGGTCTTAAAGGTGGTAGTGAACATTCTTTTGGCAGAATGCATCAATGTTTGAGACTGGTTTTTCTTATTTTTTTCAAAAGATTTTCATGCATTTAAAAGATTTTTAAAAGATCATATTTTTATATTTATGTTTCGATATGTGTCAAATATGAATATTTAAAAAAATTAAATAGTAACAAATCAGCTCCGATGGTGTGGTCTTTAGAGCATGTATCCATCGGTAGCAATAGTGTCAAATTTTGTTTTTTCTGGTATTTTTAATATGACATTCTGTTCCGTTGTTGCAAAGCTTGGTGAAGCTATATGTAGGAAAGGAAAGAGAGTGGTTCAGTTACTTCTCTTCCCTATTCTGCTTCTTCCACTTTATTTGCCACTTGACAAACTCGGAGTGAGCCGCCTTCTCCTCAAAGGTTGGTTTTATAATGAAGCAAAAAGCTGTTGCTTTTTTCTATTATGTGTAGTTAAAAAAATATAGACTGTTTAGCTTATTGATATATATATATATATATATATTTTTTTTTTTTTTACATGCACAACTTTTTCAATTCTCCTTTATCTTATATATATATATATATCTAAAGTTGGCTTACAAAGCTGAAAAACAAGGGAGGTTGAGGGAGTTTAGCAAGAGAGAAAGAAAAAAAGAGAGAGAAAAATTAAAAAAAAAAAAAAAAACAAGAAATTTGTCGTCTTTTCTAAAGCTAAAGAACAAGGGCGAAAGGATCTGAGTTGGAAAAGAGAAGTTCATTAACATTAGTGGATGTATCACAATAGCGGTTTCCTCTTTTTCCAACTCTCAATTACCTCTATTAATGTGGTTTGAAAATATGTCTTAAACTATAGAAGTATATAGGGGATAACAAAATGGGGTGGTGCAGTAAAAAATAATATTATATAAGAGCATTAGTAGTTAAAAAATCACTAAGTGATTGTTGTTCTTGTTTAAAAAAATCAAAATATCAGCAAAATATTCCTTTATATAGTAGGTCTAATTGAAATTGGCATTCAAGAAACATTTATAATCAAAGAAACCAATTACCTTCGGTCATCCCCAAAAGTCACTATCAAACCTTCTTGAAACAAATAAGAAAATTAGCTTGGATTTTCTCTTCTCAAGTGAACCAAAGCCAGTATGGTAGGGTACTATTTTACATCACTGTAGTTTAAGATTAATTTCAAAACCATTTTCACAACAAAAACTTATATATATATATATAAAAGAAAGTACAACAGCCGATGCACTTCAATCTGCAATTCATGGCTAAGTTGCCTTGTCTTCAAACAAGTGTATTTTAGAAATCTATCAATATTTTATTATTTGCTTTTTATTCTATTCTATCTATTAGGGATATTTTTCAAATAAATAATATTACGTATTTTATTTATATAAAATTAATTATATTATATATTTTTAATTATACATGTGGAAACATTATTATTTCTGGGGCGAAGCTTGGGCTTTTTGCTGGTTTATTTTTATAGTTGAAGGAGCAACAACACATTTATTTTTTTTAGTTTTTATTTTTATTATTGCAGAAGAAAGATTTTGTGTTGTGGTGTCATTATCAAGAAGGCATAAGTATTTGTTTTTGTCTTATTTACAGTGATAAATACTTTTTTACCTTTTTTAAAGATAAAATATTGATTAAATTTTAATAATTGGTGATTTCTTTCAGTTATTTCAATTTATATTTTTTATAAAAAATATAAAAATGAAAGAAAAAGATAAAATATGGTTGAAAAATGAGAAAATAAGGAAAATTTATAATTAATAATATCTTATTTTTATCATGTAATTTTATTTGTTTCTTTTTTCTCACTATCTCTTTTTTTTAACCCAAAATTAATTCTTCTTTAAAAGTTAGATTGCAAATTGTTTGACCAAATTGTATTACCCTTTTTTATATGCAAAAAACAAAAAAAAATTATTAAGTATTCATGTTAGTTCTATAAATTTTATATCTTTGAAAGAGAGCAAAAGATTACGTTTTTAATGGAAGGAAAAGAGAAACATAAGTTACCTAGAGAAGAATAATAATAATGGGATGAAATTGAAAGAAAAAAGTATACATGTTCTTTTATGAGGAACCAATACTTGAAGATGAAGCTGATGCACAAGAGCTTGGAGATTTACATGTGCCAAGTGGACCAATCACACGAGCAAGGGCAATGTGTATTCAACAAGCTATAGAGAGCTTGGTCGTTGCTTACAAAAACTTGGACTTAAAAGGTTCCAATGACATAGGCTTTGTTAGCTAAGAAATCATAAAGTCTATCTTTTGTCAACATATGAGCAGCTTAATCAAGGCCCAACTTTGGTTGAAGCAGACGCATAACCCAAGAGAGATGTTTTACCTTTGTCACCAACATTAAAGGAAAATAAGATTGTCAACTTTTCTTTTTGACAACATTATCTTTAATTTTATTCAATTTCCTTTTTTTATGCCTTTTAGTTCGCGAAAATTAAGGCTAGCTTGATTCTTAAGATTGTTAACTTTCTTATTTTTTGTTTTAGGCAACTTTCTATTATCTTTTATGTCCTTTTAAGTTACTCTTTGATTTACTATTAAGTGAGGAGCCTTTTAGTTATTAAAGATAAAACCATAGGTCTATTTAAAGGTTGCTGCACCTATTGTAAGATAATTATGAATTCGAATAAAATTTTCTTGTGAGAAGTTTTTTCCTTTTGTTCATCATTGAATTCTCAATGAATAATCAAGTTTCGATAACTTGTAAAGTTTAAACTCAATTGATATTATTGATTCTTGCTTCTTCATAAGCAATAGGCCAATAATCCTTATCTCTTGATATTATTGGTTCATGTATCTTTATAAGCAACAGGTTAATAATCCTATTTTGTTGGATCTTGTTTGGCAATCTGAGTTTGAGTCAATATAGATGCTGGGTTTCATATCTCTTTATGAGGTTTGCATCAATTTTTGTATGTCTTTTTGGTCGAGAGAAATTTAAAAAAGAAGAAGGTTTTAACCTTGAATTAGATTGGATAATTCATCTATGTGTGTTGTGTCTTATCATTTTTTTATATCAACGTGCAAACATATAACATAGCATAACTTACTAATTGTATCAAAATTTTAAGCATAAATATGAAAAGTATATTAAACATGTTTTGTTTATTATATTACTTTCATATATATAAAAATATCATTTTTTTATATAGTATTCAAAATTATCAAATCTATTTTCAATAAAACTCCTTAATCTCAACAAGAAAGTTAATGTCCTTTAACCAAAAGAACTAAAATTTAAAACAAATTTCAAAATTTTTTATCATGATTTTTACGATACCTATTCATATGGCAAATAAGCATTTTTTTTAGATAAATAAATAAAATTTTGAAATAATTTAGGCAAAAATCCTAAAATATAAAATTTTTCCAAAATCATACTTTCAATATTTCTTCTCAAACAATTAACCAACACCACACAGTTTAACTTTATAAAAAAATTAAAATTAAAATAATAAAAATAAAATTATAAAAGAAAGGTCAAAATGCTAAAAAGGCCCTTGAACGATTTCCTTTTTTTTTTTTTTTAAGTAAGCCCTTTTATATTTAGTGTACTAAATTAAATTCTTATCCTTGATTTGTACTAAATAAATCTTTATTTTTAATGAAAAGTTAATTTATGTTAAAAGTTTATGTAAGTACGAATTAAATGTCAAGATCTATTTAGATATGAAGTTAAGATTAAGTGCCTATTTGGTTGTATTTTTTTAACTTATTTACCTCTTATAAGTAAAAATAGGGCAAACAAATTGTCAAAAGCTTTTAAAACTTATAAGTTACTTATTTTTGATAAATGAGTCTTCTTTTATCAATACTTTAGCTTTTACTAAAAGTGTGAATGAGTTAAGGTGGGTTATGGCTTGAAATTCTTTTAGATTTCTTACCCAAACTTAAATCAGATTTGGTCTAGCCATAAAGCTTGAACTATTGTGTAGATATTAATAAAAAAATATTTATATATTAATATGTATATTTTAAATAATTAAATTTAAATAAAAAATATATTTTTAGTATGAAATGATAATTCGAGTTAGGCTAATCAAAATTACTAAAAATTGAGTGGGTAGCTAAGATTCAACTCATGCAGGTTGGGCCTATGAGTTGAGTGGGTAGCTAGGCCCATGGATAGGTTTAACTTTTACAGAGAGTTAAATCACCAAATAGCTTTTAATTTTTTTTTTAATTCTTATGTTTCAAAGCCAAATGGATTATTTGTGCATAAAGATAACACCATAAAGTTCAGGAGCATTTTTTTTTATTATTTTAGCTAAAACAAAATAATAAAAAGTAAGAATAAAGAAACAGAGTCACGGTTTTCATTTTTTTTGTTTTGTTTTACAATGCTGCAGTTACTATGGGTTTTTTAATATTTACTATACACATCGAACTCTTAATAATCTTTGACCCTCAATTAAAATCATTAAATATATAATTGGAGGAGCCATAGGTTGACAAAATGATGTAATCTGAATTGGACGATGATAAACAAGGCTGAGATGGAAGATAGGTAACAGGTAGGTGCAAATAAAAAAAGAAACTTTGGAGGATTTAATTTTTCTTTTGACTAAAAAACACATCAAATTTCCAGAAAAAAAAGTTAGCAATGCTGCATCATTCTATATTATAATGTGATATGTGATTCAATGCTCTTATAACTTTAATTGAATAACAATGTTAACGAGGCTTTTACAATTTTTGGTTCTGTGTCTAAAAATTTAAAGATATTTAGTACATTAATAATTTTTAAATTTTGCAGATACTTTACATGAGGTGGAAAACATACTTTAGAAGAAGAAAAAATGTATAGTTGTTGTTGATAATTTGCTCTATCTTTTAACTCCTTTATTGAATTTGATGATTTTTGTTCCCTATTTTTATTTCTTGAATTTGATCTTTGTTATTTCTTAATATGTGAGATGAAAGAAAACAAGAACTAGAATCTCCAGCTAAGAAAGGTGAACATGCAGAGTGGATGAATACAAATTAACTATGTAATTAGGATTTGTGTGTGAGTATTTTCAACGTGAATATGTTTAATTTTTTTTTCAAAATTTGCATGTATTTAAAGGGTACTTCAGAGATTATATCTTCGTATCCACGTTTGGATATATGTTAGATATAAATACTTTAAAAAAATTGAAGAGTTAGAATAACATAACAAATCAACTCCAATGGTATGGTCTTTGAAGCATTTATGCATTATTGGTAGGAATAGCGTAAAATTTTGTTTTTCTGGTATTCATAATATGACATTCCGTTCCTTGTTGCAGAGCTAGGTGAAGCTATATATAGGGAAGGAAAGAGAGTGGTTTAGTTACTTCTATTCCCTATTTTACTTCTTCCACATTATTTGCCACTGGACAAACTTGGAATGAGCTGCCTTCCCCTCGAAGGTTGGTTTTATAATGAAGCAAAAAACTGTTGCTTTTTGCTATCACTTGTCTTCAAAAGAATATAGATTGGTTAGCTTATTGATATTTTTACGTGCATAACTTTTTCAATACTCCATCTTACATATATATATCCAAAGATATTTAATTAAAATAAACCGTTTAATTAACAAAAAATCCCAGTTGGAAACAAGAGCACTCTTTAATACAGGAGTAGACCAAAATTGTACTGTAGAAGGTATCATTCCAACCAAATACTATTACAAAACCTTAGAAGCTCTTAAAGCTGCTAATAGTGAAACCTCAAAATTATGTACAAATTCCTAATGCAGAGATTTACAATAAAGGGATCAAATACCTAACATGCTTTTTGATGGAAAAATGAAAAAAACATAATGCAAAGCGTTATGCTTGGCACTCATTTCATATCTTTACTCAAATCAAAAACAAAGTAACAAATTGGGAAATCACCACTATAGTACTAAATACTAAACTAGTTTTCCTTTTTTGTGTGTGTGCATATATATATATATAAATATAAATACATATACACTTTTAATGTTTGTTTGACACTCATTTTTAGAATGCATGATACTTTATTGATTACTTTTCTTTTTATGCTTTTTTGATTTAATGAATGGAAGTTGTGATTTGTGTAACATTGTTTAGTCTATTGCTTGATGAAATGTTTACTCATTCACTTTGAGCATCTTGTATTCTTCTGTAGCATTTGTTTTGATGCTGAGAATAGAAGACAATCAGTAGGAATAGGTGATATGATTGATTCATCTTTGAAAACTATCTCTTCGATCACAATCTACTTGGGGACCACTATAGGAAATATTACCATGTTTGATATTATAAGAATGGGTAAACCATATCACAAAGGCTTACAAGTGCCATAAAAAACATCTTATACCCCTCAAGATGTTGTTCCTTTGAACTCAGCTGTCTAAAAAAGGGAACCTTCCCTTGCTACTTCACCTTCACAATTTGGAATACACCAAGATTTGCATTCTACAAATTTGAACATGACTCGTGAATCTTGAAAGAAATCTAGTCAGCATGATTTTGATAGTGAATGGCTTGTGAATGATCCAATAATAGCTTCTAGTGATATTGGTGCTACGATGTACTCAAATCAATCTTACTTACATAGTAACCGAGTAACTGCTGGTCATACAATATTCTAGCATCAGAGAGTAATGCTGCCAGGGAGAATCTTAATTCTGATCATGTTAGCTCCTATCAAGATTCTAATAAACAAATATTTTTAAATGACTCTAGAGGAACATCTGAATATAATGATAACCTATATAGAGATGCAAATGTTGAAAGTCTCGAGAGAGTGAGAAATTAGATTTTAAAAATTTACAAAATAATCCATAAAGATGGTAGCTTAAACTAATAAAAAAAACCAATGCGAGACTCCCTAAATAGGATCATCTTGTAAGATCTTGATTAGTTTTTAAGATCAAGAAACCTAAAGAACTATTTAAGAGTCAAACACACCTCAATTTTGAGAAGTTTCCATGACCCAAGAATATGTACAATGAACTCGATTGTCGTAAACCAAAGCTATCCAATTGTCCAGCCTTTAATTGTTATCCACACAGGTGACCCAAATAACCTTCAATCAGGAAGAGAATTTATTAGCGAGAGTCATACTAGCAGCTTAGATTTCAATAAATTTTCTCTCGTGCTTAGAAGACCTTGATTCAAGAATCAAAAAATAAAGAAGAAAACAATTTTCCTCTCTAAGAAACCAAGATTGCCCCAACTCCTTAAGGTTTTGGAGAGAAAACGCCAACTAAGTATTTGAAGTTTTCTTGGTTAATTTTTCAAGCCTTTTTTAGGGTATATAGGATGGCAAACATGAATTAATATATCTTGGGTTCAAAATTTTAATTCCTAAGAAATTACAATTTTGCACTTAGCCCATATGAACATATTCAAATTGGGCCTAATCATTACTTGGTATTAGACATATTAGCCTAGACTCCATTTAGTTCCTACTAATCATCCTTATATGTGTGACACATTAGGCCCCCATCATATTGGCAATAAATATAAAATAGCCCAATAAAGAATATTTGATATTTATAGACCACGATTGACATCTAGCAATGCATCATGGTCACCCAACATGCAAAGAGTGTCAATATGGTTTTGACAAGCCCTTTAGTATTTAGTATCTTAGTGTAATAAATATCCTTTCATCATATATCCTAAAACAAGCAAGAGCAGGTTTAGTGTCTACTTTTAACTCATTCCATATGAGTATGCAACCCCTATGTGTTAACTCGATAATCAATATTGCCTTGGCCAAGGACTTTGAGTTAACATAGGCCAAGTGAATGCGAGATATGTCCCTTCACATGACTTAAGGTGATGAATCCTCTTTGGACCACTCATTCACCTTCAGTATGATTTATATTATACCTAAAACTACTTTTGTTTTGGCATCCATCCATTTTGAACCTATTCATGATGATCTCTAAATATGATATACAAGATGACCTTTTATCATAAGTCTGAGGATTACTTACACTACTGATACATGAAAGTATTTCCGTAGACATTTGAGTGAAATACTAAATAGAACTTTTATAGTGGGTCATGTTCAATGAACTTGTTACCATAACAAGCATCTATGTGATGTCCCTAAGTATCTCTATACTTTAACTTATGAGATCAGTTGTATACATCCTATGTATTGAGGCTTACATATGTTATTCTTTGTGCATTGTCAATGCGCTATTTCCTGGTCATTAGAAACACGGCTTTGATGCATAAGGATCTCATAATCTTAACTCTTTACAATTACCTTACAAGGCTAATATGTTTCATGGGTTTTATCTATATAAGATATAACAATAATTATTCAAGAAAATCTTATAGATAAAGAAATACCTTATTAACATTAATAAAATATAATGTTTTAAATACTTGAAATCACTAAATGCTAATGCCTCTCAAGCCACAATGATTAACTTGTAGAGCTTACACTAATAGCAAGTTTTCCTAATTCTTCTAGGCAAATCAGTGAATCATAGAAAGATAAATTTTAGGTTTTAGGTTGGATTTTGTAGGATTTTCTATTTTCTTGATTTGGTTTTTAGTTAAACTAATGATAGATTTTTGTAATATAAAGTTCATAGGATGCTTTGAAATAATTATGGATTCCGCTGATGCAAATTTTTTATTTTAATGATTATAGTTACCTAGAATGTCTATTGCAGTCTCATTAGAATGAAGAATTTGGATTTCTTTGATGATTATATTTGTTTTGGTCTTACTTTTCACTGTCTGGTATGCAATTGCAAGAATAGGTGTAGGTACTAATGTTTCTATTCCAAATCCTACTGCATCCTTATCTAATGATTATCGCAACGTGCCCTGGCACCAAAATTACTGATTTCTTTGATGATATGTTTGTTTTGGTCTTCCTCTTCACTATTTGGTATGCAATTGCAAGAATAGGTATAGGTTCTACTGTATCTAATCCAAATCTTACTACATATTTCTCTGATGATTGTCACAATGTGCCCTGGCACCAAAATTGCTTTGATGGTGACGTATGTGACATAGAAGGACTTACCTTTGGGTTATCCCTTGATCGGGATTTGGATTAGGCATGATGAGATGCTAGCAAGGGGAAAGATCATCGGATGAATCACTCATCCAATCAGTCTTGGATGGCCATATAAAGAATTGGAGTTGCCACTGATTATTTAGGCTAGGCATGATCGAATGCCTATTGAAAATGATATTTTGAGTTATGAAACCAAAAACTTCAGTTACAAGGTTTAAGAGGTTCAAAGATTAATTGGTCAAGTTTAGGAGTCAGTTATGCATGGGAAAGGATTAACACCTCGACAATGCCCAAAATCAATACATGCTAACCATGTCAGTTTTGGTTTCTTCAATTTTGACTTGTCATTATTTTGATACAATCCCCTTTTAGTGCATGAATTTTATATGAAAATTGTAAATCTGAGTTCTAAGAAAAAATTAAATCACATATACGCTCTAGAATAACGGGAACATAGGGATTTTCGATAAGAATGATCTCCAGATTTAATTTTGAAAATCAAATATTTCGTGTCAAGCACTGGAGAGATATCAACGTGGAACGTTGACTTATAATTTTCAAAAATGATTTGGAAATGTGATAATAAGACAAAAAAGGATATAATAATATTGCATGAAAAATAAACACATAAAAACATAAACGAGGGGCAGTTAGAATATATCTCGTATTTGTCTTTAATTTTTGAGGAATAACCAAGATGACAACTTTGAGATGCATTTAGACATGGTGGTCGCTTAAGGTGTGAAAAGGAAAGTCTAAATGAAAAGACCTGGGGAAGTCCAAAAGTGATAAAAATCAAATTTTTTAGTGAAAAGTGAGGTTGGAGTTTCCCCTTGCGAGATGAGATTAGAGTATCCCCAGTGGTGAAAATTTTAATGATTTTTGAAATTTGAATAAAGTTTGCAGAAGTTGGGTTATAGCATCCTCTTCGAAGGATGAGGTTGGAGTATCCCTTATGGTGAAAATTTTCAAAATTTTTTTTCCTAAAAAAGAAGGAATATATTTTTTTTATGAAAATAGGTATTTTAAAATTAAAATCAATAAATCAAATTAGAGATGGAATTAAATTTTTTGTTTAGCTTTGATCCGAGTCTCATGAGACCTATATTTTGACACTTGACTCCGTAAGGAGTTAATCAGATGCATTTTGGGGTGTTCGAATGTCCCAAAAAATGGTTCAGGAAAATTAGTATAGTCTTTCTTAAATCCAAAAACAAGGGACAACGTTATGTTGTTGCCCTTTTCGAATTTATCCAAGTTCATTTGAAGGCTATACCTTTGAAAAGATAACTTGATAAGGATTAACCTAAAAATATCCCAAAACTCTTAGAAAATTGCTTTTTAGGTGGAATTAATTTTTGAAATTAAGTTTGCTGCAGCACTGGCAGTGTGTATAAGGGAAAAACTACAATGAACTTTAAAAATCACCATAGACTCATTTGCAATCGTTAAATCAACAATACCTTTTTGAAAAGTAAATTTCATGAAAATTTTGGAAAAATATTTTAAAAATCTAGAAAAATCATTTCGTAGGCTGAAATTGTCTAAACAAAATGTATATAATTGATTTCAAGGGTTTTGCAAAACAAAGGTTCAATCCGTCATTCAAAAATAATCTAAGGGCAAATTAGACACCTTTGGAAGGTAATTCAGTGCTCTTTAATATCAGGAAGTTCACAAAGAATTGTTTAGGACTTGAAAATGATTTTTCAAGTTGTAACTATAGTGTTACGAGACAAACTAGGGGATTTTTTTGGTTTTCGGGTTTTCTAGGACTAGAATCGAGTTATTAACATCCAAATGGCCATAACAAAAAGAGTTTGTGATAGTGGCTTTACATGTTCATTTGCATAATCTTGGAGTAATTAGGGATGATGGATAGCCATTTACCTAACCACTAGCAAGGGGTATTAGACCTCACAATCAAGGCACAAACATTTTAAAACAAATAAAAATAAGATTTTATTTTGAAAATAAGAATCTTTAGCCTCATTTAACCATGAATCCAAAGATGAAAAGCTTGATTTTTCCCCAAGATTTAAAAACCAATTAATAAAAATAGTAAATTTATGTTAATCTCCATTTGTTAGAGGTAATATAGACTTAACTTGGGGGTGTAGACACCTTATTTTGTCTGGGCTAATTTTTAATAATCTGGAGCATGGACGTAATAGGCGGTGATGATTGTCGCCCGA
>JBBYHM010010370.1:0-11493 GCA_038381775.1 Adansonia rubrostipa
TGAAAATTAAAGAATAAAAAACTAAATGGTATAAATGTCATTTAATAATTAAAAAAAATTTAATAGTTTCCTTTCGCAAGCAATTCCTCTAATTTGGGGTTGTTGAAAAGTGAGAGGTGTTCAACTCCTCTTACTTTCCTTTATTTTTTTGAGAAGTTTATCCAAATAAGAGAAAGGTTAGTGTATTTTCTTTACTTTCCATTATTTTTTATCATTTCCCCTCGATCTAAACATAATGTTCGAGTCATAATCTTTATAAACATCATACTGTTCGATGAAATGTCCAAGTGAAATTTGTGGAAGCTACACTTATTTAGTGTGCTATGAGTTTAGCTTTGTTAGTTATTACAAGTTATTCCATTTTAAACAAAGAGGAGCATAGGTGTAACAACTTATTCTGGATTCCTCTTAATTCCTGGAGAAGGTTTTGACTTTCTTTTAATGGCATGGCATGGCATGAAATTTTGATTATATATGCATCCAAAGGTTAAGATTTCATTTTTTTTTTTTTTGACTTTTTGAATATTGATGCTCACGATTTCTTTTATGGGTTTGTTTCAAGCCATTGGCAGCAGATTCTAACTTTCGTTGCTCTTTAATTTGATGATCACAATTGACATTCTTGAAAATATATTTAGATCCTGTATTTTCATATTGAAGCACTATATTATAGATGTTGTCCCGTTGAACAAAATTGCTTACTTTGAAATTCTGGATACTATTTAGGAAATTAATTTATTATAATTACTTATTTAAGGGTCAATCATGTTATTAAGTTATATAATTTGGACTAAACTTAACTTAAATTATGATTTTTGGTTTAATTGTTTTCCTTATGATTTTTCATGTTTCCTTGAAAATTCTAAGTGGTTATTGTTTTCTTCAAGTGGCTATTTCCCTGATTTTTGTTCTTTATGCATTCATTTGACTTGAAAAAGTTCGATTTAATGAACTTTTCGTATTGAAATTCAAACAATTTAATGATCAATTTTATTATTTAAATAATATTAAAAATATTTTTTATTAAATTTAAATAAAATAATTTAATTTAATTTAAATTATAAAAAATTTATCTAAAATCTAACTCGTGAAAATCAGCCACGGACTGATCGGGCTTTTCTCTTGCTTTCAACAAAGATTAAACATTTAATTTCAAAAGTAAAGGTAATCATTAGATTGATTTGATTGTATATATAGATAACCAATTAAACTGAATAGCACATAGAATTGACCAACTTCAAGCATCGAAACTGAACTAATCGAACTGATCTTGCCCGATTGAGTCGGTCCAATTCAATTTTGCAGTCCATTTGGTGTGTTCTGTTTCCGCTCCAATAAGCTAAAAATAACCACCCATGACACTATTCAAAACCTCAAAAATAACCCGGAAGGATTATGTTCCTATAAAACCCAATTGACCACCACTTTGGGGAAGGAGATGAGACGGTCTACCCGCCTTTACACATATGAGGAATCACCCACTGACAGACAAGAGGTCGACAACGTTAGCTTGACTGCCTGGCTTTCGGCTTTCTTGATCCAACTGAGAGATCCATTCTCAGCGGAATCGTAGGCTTAAAATGTAGTTCGAGCCCTACAAAGCCTACCACCCCTTCTCTTCACCCGATGTAATGCAGGCGAAGTCCCCGCCACCCTGCAGATCTCAATCTGGCGACGGTACCTGGAACCACACTGCTGCCGCTGCCCATCGGGCACGCCTCCTACGCTTACCAGTCACCTACGCTCTTGCAGCATGCCCCCTTCGGGCAATACGACTTTCGTAATACGCGAATGCGCTCTCACTGATGTCATTAAGGCAATTCAATTCTTACTGTCCGAGGAAGAAGGAGCTGCTACCGAAATCACTCAACTGTAGACATCACTATGCATATGGCGTCTGCGGCCACAGATTGAACCGAGTGATCGGAAAAGTATACCATGTTAGAATCCCGTCCGTCGTGACAGTGACAGTCCTAAGGTAGCGAAATTCCTTGTCGCATAAGTAGTGAGCTGCACGAATGGTGTAACGACTACCCCAGCTTTCTATCTATGGCGAGCACGGGCAAGCGAGCAGAAAAAGTGCAACGAATCTATCCCACCAGACCTTTTGGATGGGACCCCTGTTGCTGGCACTAGAGGGATCAAGGGACCGATCGCCCGAAGTAAATAACAAACAAAAACTTACACCCAAACTTTAATAATTTTCATGTTGCACATTCCGTCTTCGGGTACAAGGAAATGGAAGAAGAAAAGAAAGCAGCGAAGACGCGAGGACAAAGGGGCGACAACCACAAGTCAAGATCTGGTGAAGGAGAAGAGATGTCATCGACGGAGAGTCAAAATAGAAGAGGTTTGCTATGGTGGTGGGTTAGTGAGCACGAGCAATGATAGATTAATCGGCGCAAGACAAGCAACGAAGAAAGCCATTGGTATTCAGTGATTTCTCACATTAGTTGCTTAAGACGGACAAAAGAGAGACTAACTTGACGTTAGGGATTTTACTTTTTCAGGTTAATGGAGAGTCGTATTTATTTAATATTTTTTATATATTTATTAAAGTCGGTTTTTTCTGTCGTTTTAGTTATCAAATCTTATAATTGAAACCGACTAAGTAAATCACTTAAACTAAATTTAATAATCAATTAAAAATTTAAATCAACAAAACCAAATTGAAATAATCAAATTAATTTGGTTCTATCGGTTTAATTGGTTATAATCAGTTAGTTCTCACCCTTATTCAAAAGTGATTGAACATTATGATTTTTGCTTGCAAAAACTTAAATGGTTTGGCAAATAAAAGGAAGGCTTCTTTGGTATATACATATATATATATATATATATAAAAGATATCATGCTTTGGAACAAGAGAAAAATTATAAATATTAAGAATCAAATTTAAATTTATTGAATGTAAATTTTTATGATTGATTATATAAACTAATGAGTTCAATCTTTGGTTTGTCTTTGGTATAATGTACTACTATATCAAATTGGCTTATGTTTGCATTTTTTTCCCCTTTAAAATGGTTTCTTATATAAATCAAAAAATTAAGTCATATTATATATATAATTAAAATTTAATAAGGTACTGTTGTTGGATTTCTATGCAAGTACACATATCGTAAGCAAGCAATATAGTGAATAAGTAAGATATCGTTCTCACGAGGAATAGTACTAAATATTTAGCAAGAAATTTATGGGCCAAGTCATCCCATGTAGTGATAGAGTCAACGGGAATTGAATTTAACCAACTCTTAACCTTATCCCGGAGTGAGAAATGGAAGAGTCTCAATTTGATGACATCATTTGAAACTCCATTGTTATAACAAATCTCCAAGATATTCACAATTTGAGCGTTAGGATCGTCATTAGGTAAACCGCCAAATTGGACTAAAGTCTAGATCATATGAATAATGGTTGGCTTTATCTCAAAGTTATTAGATTGAATGGTAGGTATTTGAATGCTAGAATGAATTCCTTGCAGACGAGGTACACTAAACTCTCGTAGACACTTTGTATCTTCTTCTTTAGCTGTTGTATTATTATAAGTCAAGGCTTGTAAATTCTCCTTTTGAAGTCGATGAAAAGTTCTTTCAGGTTCTAGATCAAAAGAATAAGTTCCAAGCTTCTAGCTCTTCGCACACAACTCCTAAAGGTACCTAAAAAAATAAAATAAAGCGAATTAATATTAAAATTTTGTGGTTTTAATATTAGCAAAATTAGCAAAACAATTCCCCTGCAATGATACCAAAAAGTTCTTGTTGAATTTCTACGCAATTGCACATATAATAACCAAGCGATATAGTGAATAAGTAAAGAATTGTTCTTACAAGGAATTGTACTAAATTCTCTAATTACTAAAATTAAAATAATTTAATGTTATCCTAACAACAAATTAAAAAGATTGTAAAATAAAATTAAAATTAAACTAAAATTAACAAAACAAAGAAAGTAAATAAAGTTCACTTAATCAATAATAAAAGCCTAAGATTATAACTTCCTTTAATACTTCATTTCAACTTATTTTACCTTTTTAACTTCACTGATGATAATAAATTATTAACCTAAAATTCTAATTTATTTATAAGTATCTTCGATGATCTTTTAATTTATTTATTTTACTATATTACTATACAAATTTAATTAAAAGAAACTTATTAAGCTTATACTCTAATTTAATTACATATGGCATGCTTGTATATTTTTAGCTAACATGGATATCAATTTATTCTAATAAATGAATATGAAATATGTCTTTCAATCTAAGGCTAAACATAAAATTTCTTTTTCCAAGTTCATTAAGGTTACCAAATCAATCTAATAGGTAGCCAAACAATCAGAAGCATTAAGAACAAGATTGAACAAATAACTCAACTATCATTAAATCAAGAGAAGATAATAAAATAATTCAAACTACATTTTAAGTTCCATTATAACTCTAGAAAGATAAATTTAGTTTATATTAATTAAATAAAATACAAAGCATTAGAGTTTATCATCATAAACATTACAATAAAAATAAAAAGATTAAGGTAAAAAGAAAACTAAGATTTGTGAAGTCCGATTTTCAGCTTTTCCAATCCTTTTCTTATTGCAGAGTCTTGATGGTTGCTTTCTTCTTCAGAAAACTAGAGAAAAATAAAAGCTAAATAGTGTCTAGGATATCCTTATTTTAATCCTAAGAGTCCTAAATATAAGTAAAACCCTAAAGGGAAACTTGGTCTGCAAGTTGTTTAAATGGTTATTTTTGGAAACTGCTAAACTAAGTTCACTTTACTTCTTGATTAAGTTGTTACACTTTTGAAAACTCATTTAGGATTTGACCTACAAAAATACAAAAATATTAAATAACTAAGTAATTTAAATATAAGGAAAGTTAGTACTAATTTAAAAACTACTAAAAATAAATGAACTCTAAATAAAAATCTCAAAGACTTAGCTAAATTAATGCATATAATGAGACTAGGTATCTCTATTTTATAGAGTTATCAGGTATATGCTTAATTAGAAAGTATTGCTGACAAGGTAGCTTACATGAATATTTCCTACTTGATGATATGTAAGATAAGCTTAATTTTGATAGACTAAACAATTTTCAAAAAAAAAAATTTGACCAAGTTTTTCAAATTTATATATAATTAATTTAATCTATTCACTTAATCTTTGAATACTAGATCATGGCATATAGGAAAAAATATGAATAAAAAATTATTTTATAAAAAAATACTTTGATTAATGAGTAGTTTTTTTAATAAAAAATACATAATTATCCCATAATTACACCATTATTAATATACTCATAAAATTTTATTTTCAAAATTAAAAAAAAAGAAAAAAATAAATAGTAAAGGTATACAACTACATATTAATGACATCATTAACAAAGTTAAAATGATTTGTAATCAAAATAAATTTGTAGTTAATATAATGATATCAACAACTTTGAACGATATAAACTCAATTAATTCTAGTGAGTTGGAAGTGATACAAAACTCAGTTACTCCTACTATATATAATATAGATAATATAGATATATAGTATTTTAAATTACAAACAATTTTTTATATTAAATCTTAAATTCTATCAGAAAACTTATCTTAAATCTATTCACTTAATCGTAGGGATTTTTAAGTTTTTTAATAAATTTTTTATTAATCAATAATCAAAATATATTATTTAAAATAAAAAAAACTAAGAATAATTAAGAAATAATTTTTTATAATTTTCCTTGAGATGTCAGTTGTGAATCATAAATTGATATAAGAATCAATATATGGTCAAACTCTTTTAAATATACCATTTAAAATAAAATAAAAATAATCTTAGAAATAAAATTCTTATTTGAGCTTCTTTTTTCTGAGCAAGTCAAATACATATCTGAAATTGACTCACAAATTATTGTGTGAATCAATCTCTTTAAATACATCATTTCAAAATAAAAAACCAAAAATAATTAATAAAATAATTTTTAAAATTTTTCTTGAGCTATTCAGGTATGCATCCTAATTGATTCAAGTAACTGAACATGTAAATCAGCTTTTTTAAATGTATCATTTAAATATAAAATAAAAATAATTAATAAAATAAATTCTTTTCAATAAAATTCGAGCAAGTCAAGTATTGATCCTAAATTGATTAATGGGTCAACGCATCGACCAACCTCTTTAAATACGTTATGTTAAAAAAATAAAAAATAAAAATAATTAATAAAATATTTTTTAAAATTTTTTGAGTAGATTGAGTATGAATTTTGAATCAACCCATCAGTTAACCGGAGGACAAATATCTTCAAATTATGTAAAAAATTTAAAAAAAAAAACTAAAAATAATTAATAAAAATTTTCTCCAGGGATCAAATAAGATTCTAAATCGACCTGTAACTCTACATGTGATCCAACCCCTTTAAATACGTAATAAAAGAATAAAAGTAATTTATAAAATAAAATTATTATTTAAACTTTTTTCAAGTAGGCCGGATACGGATCCTAAATCGACTTGCGGGTATCATTTAAAAGTAAAATAACTTAATTCTAAAAAATCTAATAAAAGCAACACAAAAATAAATTAAATATAAAATGAAAACTCAAACGTGTTAAAACATACATAAAAGGAATCATTAATTTGTACAAATTATATTCAATTTATAATATTTAAAAAAATATAGACACATCATAAACTTAAAATTTTCTACTAGTTTTTCTCTATCATTTTTTCTCTTCTTCTTTTTCTCTTTCTCTTTCTCCTTTTTCCCTCTTTCTTTTTCCTTTCATATCTTCTCTTCCCTTTCTTTCAACCAAAAAATTAATAATAAAAGATACTATTAGATTCACTAATAGACAAAAATACTCTTATCATTTTTCAAATACCTTTTGAATCTTAAAACTAATATATATATATATATATATATATGATATAGAAAATAGGTAGAGAGGAGATAGTATTTTTTGTTGTTGCTCTTATATAAAAATATTTAGTAATAAAGAATTGGTGATAGGTTGCTGGTGTAGACATTTATGATTCAATTGAGCTATAACTAAATATCCCTTAATTATTGTGAAAAGTATGCACTTCAACATAAAAAAATGATATATAATTATAATTATTTAATACATTCAATTTAAAGTGATAACATGTAGATAGAAATAAATGTGCTTTTGATAGATATTATTATATAAATTCTTTTAATTTGATGAATAAAATAACTGGTGATGTATCTTTTAGATGTAGACATTCATGTGCTTTTATAGATACTATTATACAAATTCTTTCAATTTGATAAATAAAATAATTGATGTTGTATATTTTAGATGTAGACATTCATGAGCTTTAACTTTAGATCCAAATTTCTTATGTGATTGAATCAATTCTGGGGTAATTTGAAAAACAAAAGCAAATTGAGGAAGCAATTGAAGGGTAATGTTGGCAAAGTAAATCAATTAAGGGGTAATTGTGGTAAGGGAAAGAGAAAGTAAAGAGAGAGAAAAAAAAGGAGGAAGGGGAAAAAAATTGAACATTCTTATTATATTTATATTATCTTTTTTGTTATAATCGTATTAGGGTATTAAGTTTTATGAATTTTGATATATTAATAATGTTTAGTATACTATATGTGACAAATTCATGCATTCTGTTATGTTCTCGTATTGTATTGTATTTTAGTTATTTTTGTGTCCTTTTTTATCTAAAAATGTCATGTCTAATTAGCATTATTCAAATAATTCTTAATTTTATATCACATTTATTTTATATAAATTTTGACACATTCATCATTTCTTGGTCATGTTAGTTTTTCGTGTCGCATCGTATTTTAGTTATTTTTTATATTATGTTCATATGTGGTACTATTTAAATATCTCTTAGGTTTTTTTGTCAACGTTTTATATAATAATTTTTTTTTTTTGAAAAGTAAGAACATATTAATTATGTAGTTTTTTATATTATTGAACAAAAAAATATTGTATTGATAAATTATCATAAAAAATTAAAATATTAAATGATAATATGAGATAGGTTCGTATAAGTAAATTTACAAAAAAAAAAAAAAAAAACTTAAGCTGTTGAATCAAAGAAAATATTATAATGATTAAATATTAAAAAAACTATATTAAATAATGTTATAATTATGAGAATTGTATGATAGTTGTTAAGCTTATTTTTATTATTTTTCAACTTTGAGTATAAATATAAATAATAAATATCAATATAATCTAAATAAATTAAATTTAAATATCCATCTTAATTTTTTTACATATAATGAATTAGATCGTATATTCATGCTATTGTATTTGTGTTATTTATATCTATACCTTATTGTAAAATTTATCTTCAAGTTGGATATTTTTGCATAGTTTGTTATATTAATTCAATTTTAACTTTAAATTCATGTTTTTTCTTCTTCTTTTTTTTTTTTTTGCATTATGATTGTATTCAATGTATTATCAATGACAATGCAAGGATTCGAGCAAGTTAACCTACCGCTCCATGTATTTTTTTCATATTTGTTAAAATAATTACAAAAACATTTTGCTCTAGAAATTCGTTAATTATTTTTGTTGTATGGAGGTACTAAACTCTTCCAAAATGTATGTATTAACCTTGACTTGATTTTTAGGGAACATCGGCGTTGACATGTAAAACGGATATAGGATTTTTAATTAAGTACGATATGAACACAATAATTTTAGGATTTTTAGAAAGTCAGGACACAGATATGGTAATAAAAAATATTTTTATATCATAATATGCAATAAAAATATAAAATTGATATTTTTAATTAAATATTAATATGCACATAGCTTTTCAATTTTTAAAAATTATTTTTGTATTTAAAAACTTGAACTTTAAAAAATCCGTTAGAATCAATTTGGTCATTTTTTATTTCATATTTCAGAGAAAAATGTAAAAAACCTTTATTGCATGTCCAAGTGTGTACAAAGAACATTTCCAATCATGTCCGAACCATATTTTAATTGTGTTCGATTTTATTTTTACTTTTTTAACATGTCATTGTGTGTTTGACACATATTCCACCGCGTCGGAACCATGTCTGTGTCAAAAACCAGATACTTTGACACTCCCTTGATGGAAGTATCGTATTCTTATTATTTTCTTATGTCATAATCATTTTTAAAATGTTATATGTTGATGTTCTTTTTAGGTGAGGCTGGGATGGTCCAAAATATTAAGCATGAATAAGGCTTGAGACACAAAAAAGAGGTCAATGGGGTGCCGGTATAAGGATTTCAGGGCACATGCCATGCCTAAGTTAGTTGAAGGGCTTTGCGAAGAGAGAAGAAGAAGAAGAAAAGCTAAGATCAATCCCCCTACCTAAAGGCTTTGCAGCCATGTTTATAGTTGAACCTCTGATATGCCTACTGACATTGTCTAATCGTCATTGTCCTCGAATAGTTGGTTTGTTAGATTAGTAGTCTTTTAATCGTAATTGTCAGAATATGCTAATGGCTAGACCCTGACAAGAAGAGTAAGACCCGAGATGTGCTGCTTAGAGATGTCTAATCTAAGATATCTTTTCAAAAGTGCTTGTCAAGAGAACATGTTAAAATTTAAAGTGCACCTCAAGCAACCAAGGATTTTGGCGATCAAGTGAGCACGGCATTGAAGCCTGTTCACCCCTTGGCCAAATAGGCGAATCCTAATTTGAGCAATCCATGTACTTAAAGTAGGCGATTGCTTATTCGGACAATCCACATACTTAGGCTGTAACATTATATATTTTTTATAAATTGACACATTAATATTTCATGCTATATGTATACATTCGTATCATATTATTTTTATTTTTTATCATATTATATTTTATATCATATTTTAATTATTTTTTCATATTATATTCACCATTACTATATCTTAAATTATTCAGTTACGCTTTTTAGTTTGTCCAATAAAACTCAGTCCCCATTGTTTTAGCTAACCATCTGAGTTCGCTTCCTACTAAGGTAAAAATCTCTTTCTCCATGACAACTAATCAAAGATTTATAATTTTTTTAAAATAATCAATTTATTTAAAATTCAATTTTGTTTATTATTTGCTTATTATCCAGATATTACAAACCAAATCAGCATCCGATTTAACGATATCTGCCAAATACTTGAATTCTATAAATATTCAAATTTATCAAATCAATTTAAAAAATAAAAATTACGTAAACGGATATCGAATTTGGTATCCAAATCCTTTATTGATACAAATAAAGCGAATTTCGATAACATATTTAAATATCCAAAAACAAAATCTAAGCAGATTCAAGTATTAAATATCTAATAGTTCAAATCAATATCCCTTATGAATAATAAATTTAAGATCCAAATCCATAAATTATTTAAATCTACAATTATTCAGATACACAAAAGAATGGATAGCGTCGAATCCATTGCCATCCACAATTCAGCCCATGGAAACCATGATACTGTAAACAGTGAAACTTGCACAGAACTTGCAGCGTAAGATCAGCCAACAAGTGTTAAACAATGGCTAAAGCAAAAACATGGCCAGTTTAAGTTATCTATACTGCTTCAACTCTTTATTTTTCTTAAAATATTCATGTATGATATATTTTCATACATGAGTATAAAAATACGACATTCCAAGAACCTTTTAAATATATAAAAAAACTTTTAAAAAATTAAATATACTGATGCTCAACACATACCAATATCGACATCACGTTCAAGTTCAAATAAAAGTAACATATGCTAGTTTCCTGAACCAATGTTGATTGATTCTAACTTATATAACTCTTGATATAAAATATCACAGACATAAGAAACCGGTAAACCCTGCCGACACATAATTGCGAAACGTGTTTTTCTTGTCCCAAACTAAAATGTAGTAAAAAACAAAGGTTCTATTAACCGATGCTTATAAACATAGATTAAAGACTATTTAATTAGGAAAGTTTTTTGCATTTAATACAGGCACTGGTTAACATATTTTTCCGTAAAAGAATTTATTTGACAACAAATAGCTTGGAAAAAAAGCCTGTAAATGCCAAATATGATAAGAGTTTCACGTTAGTTACCTCTTATATTGCTCCGACTTTTCATTTTTCTTAAAATACCTTTATCCGCATATTTGGAGATGGGTATAGAGAGATGACCATCAAAGGATTCTCAAAATACAAGAAAAACATAGAAAAAATTTATGTCAGATGCATACCAGTAACGGAAACTCACATTGGAGCCCGAGTAACATAGGTTACCTCCGACTTCACTCATTATTGATCCCAGCTGAAAAGAACTGCTCTGCTCTGTCAATGAAGCTGCTAGGGAATCTACAGTATAACATTTGCGAAGTCCCTGAAACTGGGAGGTTATGTCTAATGATTGTTTCTTCACTAGTTTTTGTTGATCTGCAAACCCCTTGGTTTCTCATCTTGCCAAATCTGAGGCTGTTTCTGAAAGCATTGCCCTTTACCCCGGAGATCCTGTTGCTTCGGGTGTTGTAACGGCTTGATCTTAGGGGAATATCCCACT
>JBBYHM010010439.1:0-11489 GCA_038381775.1 Adansonia rubrostipa
GAAATCAACCCCTTATTCTTTATGGCAAGTCAAGTCCTGAGGCTAGTTTTTCGATACTTACACCAAAGTCAGTTATTGAGGTACCTAAACCATTCTTGTATAAGATCAACAAAGTTGTCCCATGGAAATACGAGAATCAGGTAATGATGATCAGAGAACTAACTCCCTCAATTGCTGTGATGGAACTGTCAGGAGTTAGTCACCTAACCCGTAGCAGTAGGTGTTGCACTCCACCTACTCAAGAAAAACAAAAGTTGATGCATCTCTAAGCACCAGTACCACTCAAGCCCAAGCAAAGAATTTTGAGCCTGAGAAAATCAAGGAAGCGATAAGTGAAAGAGAAGCCACAGAGTTTCTCAAGTTCATCAAAGACAGTGAATACTACATTGTAAACAAGTTAAGCAAACAACCCATAAAGATTTCTATGCTATCTCTGCTTCTTAATTTAGAGGTTCACCGAAATGCATTACTAAAAGTGTTAAACGAAGCATATACCCCATGGACATCTTTGTGGATAAATTAGATCAACCAGTGAACAACATCATCACTGATAATTATATCTCCTTCACTGATGATGAGATCCCACCCGGAGGCAAGGGCAGTTATAAAGCTTTGCATATCACTACCCATTGCAAAGGACGCATTTTGCCGAAAGTAGATAATAGGTTGGCCCTTAATGTCATGCCAATAACTACATTAAGCAAACTCCCTGTCGATCAGTCTAACATCAAAAGTAGCCACACCATAGTTTGAGCTTCTGATGGAACATGTCACGGAGTAATTGGAAATATCATAATCCAGCTCCAGATAGGCCTATGTACATAGGAAGTGGACTTTCAAGTTATGGATATTAATCCTTCTTGCAACTACCTATTAGGAAGGCCATGGATACACTCTGTTGGAGCCGTCCCATCCTCCCTTCATCTGAAGCTCAAATTTATGATAAATGATAAAATAGTCACCATTGGAGCTTAAAAAGAAATGATCACCACTGCTTTCACTAAGGATATCTACATAGAGCCAAATAAAGATACACTGAAGTCATCATTCCAATCTTTTGAGTTCGTTAATGCAACATTTGTAGGGGAAGGATTTCCAATAATTGAACCCCACCTATCAAAAAGTACCCACTAGGGTTTAAAAATGGCCATTGGCAAAGGTTCTCGTGCTAGAAAAAGGCTTGGCAAGAATCTGCAAGGGATGGCTCGAGCCCTACAGGTCACCACTCAAGCCAATAAAAGGGGCTTAGGGTTCAAAGCCAATATGCACTTAAAAAAAGCAGTAAAAAAAGAGGATCTGCGACCAGGAGATGACATAATCATTGGGTCAAGAGAGGGAATCAAAGTCAACAATGTTCTAGTCTCTCCATGAGATTTTTCATTTAAGAGGACAAATCAATCCAAGCAAACCAGAAGAGCAAAAGGCTAAAGATGTCTTAGTTATCTTAGACAGAGCACTTAAAAACATCTATCTCTAAGATACCAAGCCATAAAATTCATGTCCTTCCACTAAGACCTGATTATGATGATAGGGTCATGACGAAAGCCCCTGTACTTTTCTTGTCCCTTTCATGTAACATCAAGAAATGAAAACCTACCTGCCCTCACCCAAAGGCAGATAGGTGTCCTATGTAAGGGGCATTTTTATCAAACATTATCAGTGAAATGACTTTTGCATATATCATTCCATATTGTGTATCACTTTTTAACCTTTTTTGCCTTTATTTTCATCCAAATCCCTTAGTTGTATGTGTGCCTTTTGCAATGTTTATTTCTTTACCTAGTGGGTTTTGATATGGATGTGTCTAATGGGTTGTTGAAAATCAATTTCAAACAATTAATTTGCACTAGTAAAGTTGATCCTGAAAAAGATTTCAAAGAGAGATCCGTACCACCAGACCTCTTATTATTAGTTAAGCAAAAGAAGAAACAGATCATGCCTTATAAAGACCCAACGGAAGTAATAAATCTAGGTACTCAAGAGGATCAAAAGAAGGTTAAAATTAGAACCTTAATAAAGTCAACGACTAGGACTAAGTTGATAAAATTACTCTAGGAATATCGGGATGTATTCACTTGGTCATATCAAGACATGCTAATATTGGACACTGATATAGTGGTCCACAAGCTTCCCATCAAGCCTGGATGCAAACCAATCTGGCAAAAGTTAAAGAGGATGAAGCTGAAAATACTTCTTAAAATTAAATAAGAAGTCAAGAAGCAGTTTGGTGTAGGGTTTATTGGAGTAGCCAAATATCCAGAATAGGTTGCCAATTTAGTCCCAGTCTTAAATAAAGATGGCAAACTATGAATATGTGTTGATTATCGAGATCTGAATCGAGCTAGTCCCTAGGATAACTTTTTGCTACCCCTTATCGATACTTTGGTAGATAACACGGCTAAGAATTCTCTGTTCTCCTTTATGGATGGATTCTCAGGCTACAACCAGATTAAGATGGCACCCAAAGACATGGAGAAAACAACTTTTGTAACCATATGAGGGACATTTTGCTATAATGTCATGCCCTTCGGACTCAAAAATGTTGGGGTAACCTATCAACAGGCCATGGTAGCCCTGTTCCATGACATGGTGCACAAAGAAATTTAGGTCTACATTGATGACATGATTGCCAAGTCAACAAAAGAGGATGAGCATGTCACAAACCTTCAAAAACTTTTTGAACGGCTACAAAAATTTTAACTAAAATTGAATCTTGCCAAGTGTACCTTTGAGTCACTTTGGGTAAGCTTTTAGGCTTTATAGTCAGCGAAAAAAGGATAAAAGTTGACCCAAACAAAGTCAAAGCCATTCAAGATATGCCATCACCTTAAACCCAAAAGGAAGTGAAAAGCTTTTTGGGGAAATTGAACTACATTACTACATTCATATCCTAACTCACTGATAAATGTGACCTCATCTTTTGGCTCTTTTGCAAACAAAATCCAGGAGAGTGGAATGGGGCATGTCAAAAAGCCTTTGATAAAGTCAAACATTATCTGTCAAGCCTGCCAGTATTGGTACTACTACTGCCCGATTGACTTTTAATCCTTTACTTGGCAGTCTTCGATAAGTATATGGGTTGTGTATTAGGGCAGCATGATGAGTCAGGAAAAAAGGAACAATTAATCTACTACTTAAGCAAAAAGTTAATGGAATGCGAGTGCAATTACTCCGTAGTCGAGAAGTTATGCTATGCTTTAATGTGGATAGTTAAGAAACTTAGGCAGTACATGCTGTATCACACCACATGGTTGATTACAAGGCTTGATCCTATAAAGTATATATATGAAGCACCTGCACTATTAGGAAGGCTAGCTAGATGGCAAGTCTTACTTTCTAAGTACGACATTGCCTATGTCAGTAAAAAGGCCATCAAGGGTAGTGCCATAGCTAACTTTTTGACAAGTTGAGCAGCAAATGACTGTGAACCCTTAAATTTTAACTTCCCAGATGAAGATCTAATGTGCATCTCTGAAAACGAAGATGCCTTTAACCAAGATCAATTCTAGAAGATGTATTTCGATGGAGAATCAAACGCTTTAGGACATGGAATTAGGGCAATATTGATGTCACCCAACATGAGTCATTATCTGTTCACAGCAAGGTTTAATTTTGACTGCACGAATAATATCACAGAATATGAAGCTCGTGCCATGGGGCTTCAAGCAGCCATTGAGAGAAATGTCAAGATATTACACGTGTTTAGTGATTCAACCGTAGTCATCTACCAATTAAAAGAGGAATGGCAAACTCGCGATGCCAAGCTGATGCAGTATGGGAAACTGATAGCAGAGCTCAAGAAAGAGTTTGATGATATTAGTTTTTGACATTTACCTTGAGAAGAGAACCACATAGCTGATGCTTTGGCTACCTTATCATCCATGTTTAAAGTCAACAAAGAGTCAGACATTGTTCCCATCCAGATGAGTATCTACACAACTCCGGTTCATTGTCATAATGTCAAAAAAGAGAAGGATGGCCTACCGTGGTACTATGACATCCTTTCTTACATCAAGGATCAGCAATATCCCAAACATGCAACCGAGACTGATAAAAGAACTATCAGAAGGCTGGCTATGGGATTTATTCTCAACAGAAAAAATATTGTGCAAAAGGAGTCATGATCAAGTATTGCTCAGATGCATTGACACTTCTGAAGCCAAAAAGATCCAAGAAGAAGTTCATGAAGGGATTTGCGGCACAGATGCTAATAGACATCGGATAGCCAAGTAAATCATGAGAGCGTGTTATTACTAAGAGACTGCATCAATTATGCTAAAAAATGCCATAAGTGTCAAATCTATGTAGACAAGATCAATGTCCCTCCAGTGCCACTTCATGTCATGATGTCCTTATGGCCCTTCTCCATGTGGGGCTTGGGCGTGATTGGGCCAATCACCCCTAAAGCTTTCAATAGGTATCATTTTATCTTAGTAGCAATCGACTATTTCATCAAATGCGTGGAGGCTGCCTCGTATGCTAATGTCACTAGATCGATCGTCCGTAAGTTTGTCAAGAGGGATATCATCTGTAGATATGGCTTCCCGAACCAAGTCATCACAGACAACATAAGTAGTTTAAACAATAAAATGATGCAAGCGGCCTACTCATAGTTCAAGATCCAGCATCATAATTCTATCCCTTATCACCCAAAGATTGATGGGGCCGTCAAGGCAGCCAATAAAAACATTAAAAGAATAGTTGAGAAAATGGTCGAGACTTACAAAGACTGGCATTAGAAGCTATTCTTTGCACTTCATGCCTGTCGAACCTCAATTCGCACTTCCATGGGTGCTAACCTATTTTCTCTTATCAATGGGATGGAAGCTGTATTAAATATCAAAGTCGAGATCTCTTCTCTTAGAGTCTTGATGGAAACCAAACTTGAAGAAGCTGAATGGGTCAAGAATAGATACGAACAACTCAACCTCATTCGAGGAAAAACAAATGAAAGCCATCTACCATAGTCAAATGTATCAAAGATGCATGATCCGAGCCTACAACAAAAAGATGCGCCCATGACAATTTCACCTATGCGAATTGGTATTAAAGAAAATCCTCCCGATTCACAAAGATGTAAGGGGCAAGTGGACCCCTAATTGCGAAGGACCATATGTCATGAAGTAAGCCTTCTCTCGAGGGGCCCTAATCTTGTCAGAAATGGATGGCAATGTCTTTCGCAACCCAGTCAACTCAGATTCCATTAAGAAAAAGGGCAAGAACCTTCAAAAAAAAGAAAAAACAAAAACAACAAAAATAAACAACAAAAACAAAACAACCAAAAAAAAGCAAAAACAAAACAAAAACAAAACAAAAACAAATCAAAAAAAAAAGAAAACAAAAAGGGGTTCAAATGAAAATTCAAAAAGGGCATTTAGGCCAGCCAACCCAACTACAGTTGAAAACTTGCAAGGGCTTCTTAAAAAGTTTAATTTTGATAGGGCATAAACTCATAGTACCTACAGGACAATGCAAAGCAATCCCAGAGATCTTTCGAAGATCAACTCATACAAGTCACATTTATTGTTTGAGAAATATCATGGAAAACACCAAAAGAACATCCATGTCATGATTGTCAAAGGCATCTTTCACCTAAAAGATCATCCTTCTGGCTACCCTATCACTTGTTTGTCAAAATATATATTGAGTTATGTCTCTTTGTTGTCATGAATAAATATTGCCTTGTTTCTTTTAACCCTTGTACAATTCATACTACACTTGTCATTTAGTTGATAATGTTTGATAATCAATTAAAGTATGCATCAGGACATCTTGATATTACATCAAAAGAAAAAAAGCACAAAGAACTCTGATCACACCCTGATCATCAGGATTATGCACTTTTTGTATCCAAACACCCGCTCGGCATGACCATACACCAAACCATTTCTTACTTTCATAAGCCACATCTCAAGAAAAACCATTTTAATCTAACCAAAAATCGACCTATACATTCTATTAGAATCCTATTGAAACTGGAGACATCAACCTAATCAGTGAATAGTCTCTAAATTATCGATAATGCCTTCTAATTGTCAGGAAAATGATTGAGCCTCCCGAATCGGGAAATGTAACAATCCAAATTCTTAGGAATAAATTTTTGGTCATATCCAGTGGATCTGGGACAACCTACAATCCCCAGCGGGATTAGGAAAATTTTTGTCTATAGTTGCATCAAAGACAAATCGCCATCCCTATGAGAGTCTGAATGATGTATAAGAAAAACTACGGCTATCTCTCATATTAGACTTCGCATCATGCAATCATATAGCATTCCACATCATGCATTCACATTACCATCAGACATCATCATTTTTAGAATATCACTTCAAGCCAGGTTTATGGAACCTCCAAGGAATTCCTGGTAAGAACTCTAAGCTTTGCAAACCAAATATCATTCATGTAAGGTTCTTTTTTTCTCATCACCTTATGGTAAAACCCTTTTTATCAAGAAACTACTATCAAAGTGCCAGTGTCAAGAAATTATTATCTAGAAACTATCGTCAAGAACTTTTTTCAAGAACATTCATTAGAAGCTATGTCAAGAATTTTGTCAAGAACTAGTGTCAAAACCCTTTCATCCATAAATTTTATCATGAACTTTTATTAGAGGTTTTATCAAAAACTTTGTCAACACCTTTTCAAAGCCCACAAGTTAGTGGCACCCTCTTCAAAGCCCACAAGTCAGTGGTATCCTTCTACAGCTCACAAGTCAGGGGCACCTCTCCAAAGCCTACAAGTCAGTGGCACCCTTTTTAAAGCCCACAAGTCAGTGGCACCCCTTTTCAAGCCCAAAAGTTAGTGGCGCCCTCTCCAAAGCCTATAAGTCAGTGGCACCTCTTCAAAGCCCACACGAGCTGGTGGCACCCAAGTTTAAGCCAAAGCCCACAAGTTAGTGGCACCTTTCCAAAACCCATAAGTCAATGGCACTTTTTCAAAGCCCACAAGTCAATGGCATATTTTCAAAGCCTACAAGTTAGTGGCACCATTTTCAAAGCCCACAAGTCAGTGGCACCTTTTCAAAGCCCATAAGTCAAAGCCTCTACAAGCTGGTGGCACCTAAGTCAAAGCCCACATAAGCTGGTGACACCTAAGTCTGAGTTAAAGCTTGCATAAGTTGATGGCACCTAAGTCAAAGCCCACATAAGCTGGTGGTACCTAGTCTGAGTCAAAGCCCGCATAAGCTGGTGGCACCCAAGTCAAAGCCCACACAAGCTGGTGGTAACCAAGTATAAGTCAAAGCCCGCACAAGCTGGCAACACTCAAATCAAAGCCCACATGAGCTGGTGGCACCCAAGTTTAAGTCAAAGCTCACACAAGCTGACGACACCTACATCAAAAATCCACGTTACTCTGCACCTGCCTAAAGGGGTCAAACCTTACAAAACCTAACACCCTAGTAGGGAGGTAAACCCTACAAAATTCACTTAAACCTCTATAAGGATTGCTGCTAATACGCTGCACTTATCACAGTGAAGTTAATTACAACTTATTTCTTTATAAGTGTTCGGGGAGCGTCATTCCACCCCAAATAAAATAGTGTCTATTCATCTTTGCCTTGTTCCTGATTCTCAACAACGATCAACGAAAGGCAGCTATAGACACCTTGTTTTGTCTGGACTAATTTTTAACAATTTGAGGCATAGACGTGAGAAGCGGTGATGATCATATCAAAGGTAAATGCAAAGATATGGCATCAAAAGATGTAGTTCACGGCGTCCGGGGACAAAAGATATAAGAAAATTCATAATTTTGCTGAAATGTATCAATACATGGTTCTTATATATCGATACAATGCTACAACATGCCAAAAATTTGAAATGTCCCCATTTGTATCAATACAACATGTAAATATATCGATTCATAAGCTTATGTATCGATACAGGAGCTCATGTATCGATACATATCAATATGTATCAATACAATGGTTCATAGTATCAACACAATGGTTCATAATATCGATTTATTGATCATTGTATCGATACAATGTTCATTGTATCGATACACTTAAGGTTTTTGGACCAAATGTATCGATGCATTTTGCAATGTATCGATGTATACTGGCCATTTTCCACAGTCCAGGCATTTTTTACTCATCTACTATTGATCCAAAACTTGATTTTAACTAATTGCTTTACGTAAAAAAGGATCAAAACCCATATCAAATTACGAATTTGGACTTTTGAATTAGTCTAAATATTTTTTTGAAGTCTAAATCAGATCAAAAGGCCAATGTCACATGATCACCTTACTCTTCCCTAGTTTGTTGACCAAAATCACTATCAGCCACCCTATTTGCTAGAAAATCATTTCAACATTTAAACCAGCAACCCTATAACCATCATATTGGCAGCAAGTTGCTCCCTACAGCCACTCTATATCCATCAAGCTGACATCATTTTGTCTCCCTTGAGAAATGACCAAAAACACCTCTAATTTGGCTTCAAAATGCTGGTATAAATAGACCACTTATATCTTAGCTGAAAAAGGTTAGATTTCAGCTCATTTTCAGCTTCCAAAACACATTCCTACACCAAAAAAACTAGAATCCTGTAGCTCTTCACTCACCACCCAAAAACAGCCTTAAAACACTCATTCCCAACCATTACACATTCTAAAACTCACCTCATCCATACCAGAACCAAAACCTCATTATTTTTCTTTTTTTTGCTTATTAACAACAAAGAAAAGAGGGAAATTCAAGCCATCTCTGCTGCTCTAACTATTTGGCTAAAAATTAAAGCTTTGTTGGTATAACTTCTTACTTTATCACTTTTATTTTTTGTTTTTCAGCATTTTCATCATTTTAGTGAGCTCTCCATGTTTCCATCACCCTCTTAGGATTCTCAAGCATTATTGTGGCCTTTGGTTGTGGTAGTTTAGGATTTGGATGCCTTCATGCCCCTTTGATGTGCAAAATGCCTCATGTCATCCTCATTATTTTGATAGCTCTTGTTCATGCTTTTATGTCATATCCATGCATCTTGTTATGATTAATCCATGTATGAATCATTAGCCTAACATATTTTCAAGCATATTTAGACATTAGCTTGCATCTTGTCATGAATCATTGTCATTTTCAGCTTCCATAACATTTTCTTGTCAAAGTGCATAACACTTTCTTTGTCAAGACCATTGGTAAAGTTTGCATCCCCATTTATGTTTTGTGCCATCCCCTTGTATGTTCATTGTCTTCTCCACGTCTAAATGCATGTTTGATGGCTATCAAAAACTAATTTTGAAAACCTCCTCAAGCCAAGCATGTTAACCTCAACCAATGAGGATTAGCATGAACTTAGCATTTTCCTTAAAGTTAGCAAATATCTTAACAAGCTTAAATCTTCTGATTTTACATCAAAAATGGTCTTAAACTTGTTCATGAAATGTTCGTGCCTTGTTTTTGAGTCGAAACCTTAAGTGGCAAGATCAATGGGCTGTTCCATCATCTCCAAATACTCCGAGGCTATGCAAATAAGTTCGTGATGCTCATGCCACTCTTTCTCTTCAGTCATGGATGTTCAAATGTTAATGACTCGAGTTTGGACACATAAACATAAAGAAAATAAGAAATATCCTCTGCTTTACTTTATCCCTTATTGGTAGCAGCACTATTACAAAGTGAAAAATCATTTTAAAATCTCAAATGATTTTTCATTAATCTTATAATATTTTTCCCTAAAAATGTGTCAAAATACCTTTAAAACGAGGTCTTGTTCATCCTGAGATCAGTCAGATGAAAGAGTTATGATTTTTGCAAACCTAGACTATCTAGAATCCTTAGAGTAAACAAAGTGCATTCTGGTTGGGCCCTTTAAGCCCACCAAATGATTCTTCTAAATCGATCCAACATTTTTCCAAAAATTTCATGAAATTCCCTTTCTGGAAAGGTATTATTTGCAATTTTTTGATATCAAATGAGTGCAGAATGATTTTTCAAATTTTAACACACCTTGTCCCTCGTATGCTCTGCTAGGAGTGAAATTAATCCAAACTTAAAAATTTATTCCCTCAAAAAGTGACTTTTTAGGATATTGAGAATATTTTTAGGTTAACCCTCATTGAGTTACCTTTCTAACAGTATCTTGTCCACCCTCTAAAGCCTTCAAACCAATTTATAATAAATTCAGGAAGCAAGATAGCATGATGTTGTCCTCTATTTTCGATTATGGTCAAAATTGAGTTGTTTTCCTGAATTTGATCTCGAGACATTCAAATGTCTCCATATTAGACTCGAGAACATGCTTTGATCTCCCATAGGCTTGTATCAAGGTACAAACATATTTTACATCTTTACCCTTCTTATTCACAATAATTTTTTTTGCCAAAAGTTGTTGAAACGCTCACACATTTCCTAAATCACAAAGTTTTGTCAACTTAAGTTTTCCAACTCGACTTCTCTAAAGAGTGTCAGACATGTCACTTTTGGGGATACTCCAACCCCGACCTTTCGAAGGGATACTCCAACCTCGCTTTTCAAAATTGTCAAGATTGAAAAATCTTCCTTTGTCAAATTATTTTTCATCGATAGGGATACTCTAACCCCAACTTTCTGAGGGGATACTCCAACCTCATTTTTCAAAATTGTCAACCTTTAAAGAATTTTTCTTCGTCAAAATTATTCATCATCCACGGGGATACTCCAACCTTATCTTTTTAAGGGGATACTCCAACCCTATCTTTGAACTACAATTAAGATTTTCGCCTTCCTAGACTTCCATGAATATGTCAAACAAACCTCGTTTAATCAAGAAACTTATATGCATCTCGAAAATTTTTTATTCGATTATTCCTAGATAATCGATGCCAATTACGAGATAAATTCCAATAGTTCATCCCTTTTCTTTAACATTGCATTAAATGATCCATGTTATGTTACTTCATTTATTGCCTTACTAACATAGTTTCTTTGTAATTATTATTTGCATTCATGTTTTCCAATCATTTCAAATAAAACTAAGGGTAATATTCCATGTAGGTATCTCTTTAGTGCCTAAAGTGAATTTTTATTTTTTAAAGTAAAATCCAGAGGTCATTTTTATTGAAAATCTCTATATTCCCTATCTCTTTGGGGTGTATATGAGATTAAATCTTTTTCATCAAAACCTAGATTTGTATTTCGATAAGATTCATGCATTAAAATAGGGTTATATCAAAATAATGACCAATTAAGATCGAAAGAATCGAAACCAAGATAAAACATAGCTTAAGGTACCAATGTCGAGTGTCGCAAAGAGGTCCGTACCTCATCATGCTAACTAACTCCCAAACCAAAATGGCGAATCTTTACACTAAATAGACCACAGGATTGATGTTTTAAGTTTCATAACTCAAAACATGGGTTTCAATAAGCATGCAGTCATCCTAGCCTGAAATGATTGATGGCGACTCCGTGCGTTGGCTATTTCGGGATGGTCATATGAAACCAATACGATGAGCGATTTGTCATATGGTCCCCTTCACTATATCACAAGATGAGAATCCATACATTT
>JBBYHM010010450.1:0-11488 GCA_038381775.1 Adansonia rubrostipa
TAGAAAACAATGAAGAAAATAGAGAGGAAGAATAAGAATGAGATGATCAAAATTGTTTAACCCCTCTCTATTTATAGTGAAAGAATTTAACTAAAGCTAAGGGTAAAGATAATTACATTAATTTATCAAAATAAAAATAAAAAATCAATCTCTAATCTTTATCTTGATCTTTTGAGAGGTTATGTACAATCTTCTTTCTAAATGTAGCCATAAAGTTGGATTTGTAGGCTGATTTTCTTTATTTATCTAAGAGATAAATATAATCTTCAAAGGTAATTATTTTAGCTTTCAAACTCTTAACCCAAGTAGAACTTTATCTTCCAACTTCTACTAGTATGATCAAAGTTCTTCAAGATCAGCCCATTAGAATTCAAAACCCACACAAATTCCCTAACTTAGCCAATTTTTGCTTGTTTTGTATTTTTCATCCAATTATATCCTGCAAAATAAAAAAAATAAATACTTATGATAATCATAAAAAATAACTAAAAAAGATAAAAATATAAAAATAATTTATATAAAATTAAGCAATTATCAAGTGGCTCACTTATGGCTCGTTTCTGTAGAGGATAATTTTTCTATTTATTTTTATTTTATCTACTTATCAAAATGATGCTTTGTGAAATTGGTCCTTGCGAAAATTTGTTGATACGCCTAAGATATATACGTGAGCAATTTTTCTTGCCTAGATAACATTCAAAGAAAATGATATTTTGTTATGGCTTATTACTATTATCTCTACGAACTTATGTAATATTTCATGCTATTGAATAAATTATTATTATTATTGCCTTATCAAATTTATATTTATCGATAACAATTTAATTTTGCATATATATATATATTTATATTTTAAAAAAAACCTACAAAGCATTGTCTTAAAAAAATAAAATTGCATTTAAAAAAAAAGAGTTTGAAGCAGCGGCTGCTGCTCTGACATAGCGGCGCTGCTGCTTTAGAAGAAAAGCAGCACCTCCTGCTTTATATCAGTAAAAAAAAAAAATTCATAACAAAAAAAAATTACTTTTCTTTAAAGAAGTTTTGAGAGCCTAAAATTGAAATTTATTTTTTACTCAAGTAGAATTATTGAGATTTGTAAAAAAAATTAATTAATTTTTGTATTTATAAATGATATTTATAATTTAAACTTCACAAATCTATTTTATCTTCTATTTTATTAAAAAAAAGTTCTCATCTTTTAAATATAATTCTTCTATTGCTACTCGCTAAAAATATATATATAATAATAATAAAATAAAAAATAATTAAAAAATTTTTTTAATAAAAAAACGTAAATTATATATATGTGTGTGTGTATATATATATATATGCTTATCATATTTGACAAATTTTAGTCGCATTTTTCAAAAAAATAAAAAGTTTTATGGAATGTCATTCATGCCAAGAGCTGCACGTGGGAAAACCTTCAAGGTTTCTTTGGCTAGATTGTTAAGCCTCTAGATAATGCAATGTTATTTGTTGTAAAGTAAGTATCTTGGGGATTTTGTCTCACAGGTAATACTTCACAAGATAATATTTCATAGATATTACCTCACGGGTATTATCTTAAGATAATACATCGCAGATAATAGCTTGTCAGATATTACCTCGCGGATAATAACTTGCGGGATACTATCCTATGGATGATGACTAATGCAAGTTGGTATGCTTTGATTGCAAATGCAAAACATTTTTTTCATTTCTTCTACTTCCAGCAACGTGCCATCATCCATCATACACTTATTGTTGTTATACTTTGATAAACTCTTTATTTGATTTTAGCCTTTTATTTCTTTTACATTACCATACATCAAGTAATACATCACCATATATTTATTCATTTAATTATCTTTATGCACATAATTTAAGAAATATAGGATTTTTTTAATCAAATTATTTATTCACCATAAAATAAAATAAATTGTCCTCAATAGTCATAAAATGCCATATATATTCATGTTATTTCAATATTTATTCAACATTCATATGCATGTAATTGTCCATCAAGTTATTATTATCATTAATCAGCCATTTTCTTTATATTAATTACTTTATGTTTCCACCTTTTAAATATATTAATTTGAAAAAAAAATCATTCATGTATTTAATTCAAAATTATATATATTTACTTATATTATTTTAATGCATGAAAATCTTTTCCTTCAAAAAAAAATTCTCATGCAAGGGACAAAATGTAGATGATTATTTTCGATCAATGACATATGACACAAGTATTCTAACAAAAGTACTTTGAAAGAGGTAGTTTGGCACAAGTACCTTGGTACAAGAACTCTAACAAAAGACTTTAGAATATGTAGTTTGGCACAGGTACCTTAGTCTAAGTATTTTGGCAGAAGTACTTTGGTAAAGCTACTTGGGTATGATGCTCTTTGGCAGTAGCGTTATCTAGCATTGCAGGTTCTACGCAATAAAGATTATGGAGTTAACCCTAGAAAGTTGGCAGGATTTTTGGGTTGTCTCCATATTTGGAATGTCTTAGAGAGTATGGCTTGGAGGCTCAGATATGAAAATTGTTAAGAAGTGTTTTTTTTAACCTTTTCCTATTATACAAGTGCAATCTTTCTTTTTCGTTGCACAAGCAGTACATTCTTAAGCGTGCTATCATATAACCAATGTCCACTCTATGTTATCGAAATATCCCTAAGCGAGTAACTTCCATAATCACCTTAACCCACTACTTTTGTAACTTACGCCTCAACCCACTACTTTTATAACTTTCATCTCAACCCAATACTTCTGTAACTTCCATCTCAACCTATTACAATTGTAATTTCTACCTCAACCCACTACTCTTGTAACTTTTCTCGGAGAGGCTATAAATAAGGATTCCAAAGTTTCATTGAAGGGATCCTTTTTTTTTGGGCATATTTGGTAAACTTATAACTTTAAAAAATTCTCTAAAATTTTTTTCTCTGAAATTTTATAACCATCATAACATTTACTATCTTTAGCCACTATACAACCTTCATCATGAGTACCTGCCACCGTATTTGTCTTCCCAGGTCTGCTCTAATCTTCTTCTCTGCCATCTCTTTATTAGATCATGTTTTACTGGCTTGCAACTTTTCTTTATCCAATCAAAAAGAACTCGTTGCACAGAGCTTTTGGCCAACACGAGAATAAAAAATGCATGGAGACGTGGGTTTAAGATGGTGATGAGTTAACCTTCACCACCCATACATGGAGCTACCGAGGAAGTTTGACCATGTAAAACCTTCCCTCCAGTTATGCCGTTGAGACAATTTGAAGGTGTTAATATTTGCTATGCCTACATAAAAATCTATTATCGAGTAAAGGAACCAGACCCAAGATTTAATGAAATCATCATCGCTTCTATTGATTGCTTTGCCTATTAAGACAATATCTATAAGATTGAACCCAAGAGCTATTGCAAGAGCACCACCAGTAACTATATTCACCAATAAAAGTTCCACGGGTGTCATACATTCTAGTAATCCCAAAGTAGAAGTCAAGAATATGGATATTACTTCTTTCAGCATTGGATGATATCATATATTTTTTGAAAGCATCATGTTATTATAAATTGGGTGACACAATGGTGCTAAAGTCTTCATTTGCCAAAACCATGTCAGAAGCTTCTTCTGTGACTTTATTTCAAATTATGCCCATAGCAATTCCAGTGTCAACTAGTTTGAAGGCAAGTGCACCATTCACACCATCTTCTGTCATCATCATAACTCTAATCCTTGCTTCTTTACAATTTTGAATTACTTAGTAAATTTCATAACGTGGAGGATCCTTGAGACTAATAACCTATACGAAAACCTTATCACTTTCAATTGAACAATAGCAAGCTGAATTAATCAAAATAGGATGGTTCCTAAAATGGTAGTCTGAAAGTTCTTTCAGTTTCTTCTTATATGCCCAACCAAAGCGTCGTAATCCCTTTGAAATCATCTTTACATGTCTTGGAAGCAACAGTTGCCTATAAGATTCTTCCGTTGGAGCAAGAAATCTGTTTGTAAATTGCACGTGTGTGCTCTACTTTGGTAAACTCTCAATAACACCTTCAACAAAGAGTTGGTTTTACTCTATAATATCTTCGACACTAATGCTCATAGGCTTTTGTACGCAATCAAACTTCAATGTTCCAACCTTTTTTGATCTTTTGATCCACCACTTGTAAAGACCTAGTCTAACTATGTTTCGGTCAATTAAATAGTTTGCATAACTGTGGTTATAAAAAAAGAAGCACATTTGTAGGCCATCCATTCATCATATAGCAAGAGAGAAAGTTTTCATGATTGGTAGGCTATACATTAAGACAAACAAACCAAATTGGACTTGTAAGCATACTTTCTAATTTTTAAATTAAAAAACGTTCATCTAGCCATTGTTGATTAAGAATACGATCTCATTGCAAGTATAAGAAAATGAACACTCGATATAAGCCTTCTAGTTTATTTCCTTATTTCTTGATAATTACCTTATAATGGTGCACAGGTAATTTATATAGATTAGACTAGGGACTTATACTAGAAAACTAATTAGAGTTATATCTTGCCATCAAGGAGTCTGTATTCTAATTAGTTACTGAAGTAGAGATTAACTCTTACCACTAGAGTAGTTAATCTTAACAGGATTTACTAGATAATATCACCTTAATATTAACTGAATATTAATCTCGATCCAATTAATTATCATGTAGGCCACATAAAGTCTAACATTCTCCCACTTGGCCTATATGAGAAATCAAGGACTTAAATAGGTGATATTCAAATCCAAAACTTTAATATGGCCATAAGTTACTCTAGCCAAACTACCACTTAATTAAAGATTCACAGAGCAAGAATCATGGCGATAGCACTTTAATTCGAATATTCCCTTTCATGTATTACAATGCTTGATCCTCTCTAAAAGAGCACTTTATGAGATAATACTTTATGAATGAATTTTCTTAATCATTTAAGGTCCACTTGACATGTAAACTTTATATGCACAAATTGAAACATGTCTATAAACTATAAGAATGTGAAATTAACATAATAAAAAAAGCCAAAATACATATTAACAGAATTTAATTAGCTTTATATGATTCACATTAATTTTAAACTATTTTGTCGATAATGCTTTAGTCATGGGATTTGCTATTTTTAAATCTATACTGATGTGTTGGATATCCATTTCTTGCTTCTTTGTAGAGTCTTTAACAAAAGCTACTTTATATCGATTTGCTTGTTGCGACTCTCACTTTTATCATTCTTAGAAAAGCATACTGCATAAGAGTTACCACAATAGATCTTTAATGGCCTTGCTAACAATGCTCAAACAAGAGATAAAATATCTCAACCTTATAGCCTGTGATATTACTTTATAGCATAATTCCTTTGACAGCTTTCATAGTTAGAGGCAGGAATACTTTAATATTTGCCAAGCACTTCTACTATAAACCTTATGTCAAGTTTCTTATAAACTTGATCATATAAGGCTCCAATACTATATGCATATGTAATGCCTTTCATATGCTATTTTTTCAAATTATTTGGAGATATTGGCTCAAATTAAAATATCCTCTTTACAATTTATGCCCTTGTAGGTGTATAGCTTTGTATCCTAATTCTTCCTAAAACTATCTCGACATAGGCTTCTTGAGATAGATTTAATGTCTTTTCAGACCTATCTCTATGAATCTTTATGCTTATGACATATGAAGTTTCACCCAAATTCTTCATATCAAAGTTTCATGAAAAAAAAAAACTTTGTCTCATGCAACAAAGTTGAATCACTTATTGCAAGGAGAAAATCACCAATACATAAGACTAAAATTATGACTTTACTACCACTGACTTTAATTATAAACAATGATCAACATTTTAATAAATGTTAAATTTTACATGCCATTGGTAGGATGCTTGTTTTAGTCTATATATTAATCTTTCAAAGAAACTTTCAGGTAGAATCATGTGTACCTTTTCTCAAGATCCTTATTTTAAGCAAGTTGTTTTCACTACCATTTAATGTAACTCTAAATAAAAAATGAGCTACAAAAGCTTTGATAATTTTTAATGAAACTTTCATAAAAAACTAGAGAGAAAGTTCCATGATAGTTAATACCTCTTTTAAGTGAAACCATTGTCCACAAGTCTAATCAAATATCGTTTAACATTACTAAATGGTAATTTAATGAGTTACTAGATTGGATTATTAGCCATTGGTTTCATCTCTTTATCATAGCTTAATGCTAAAGTGTGAATTTTTCACTACTCATAGCTAGTGAAAACGATATCATCTTTATGTATAATATCAAAGTTAGACTTTATAGGGATACAACCAAGTCATAGAAATGACCAGTTTCTTACCCATTAAATCTCTTAATTCTATAATCAGTTGTACATATTGTACGCTTTTAGTCAATAAGATTAATCATATATTGTAAAGGCTGTACTTTGATATGATTGTTCTCATATTGATTCTGTATATTTGTTTTGAGAAACAATCAAGTCTTTTACAAAAGATCAATCGAAATAAATTTATTCCTCAATATCAATGTTGCGAGGAAAGTCACCCCCACTGGATTCATGATCCATAAGAAACTTAGCATTTCCAGCTTCAATAATTCTAATTGAATATGAGAGACATTTAACACCTTTACTCTTTTAAGCTAATTGCATAGTCTATAACTGCTAAATATTTTTGGATCTAGTTTCCTTATATTTAAGTTATAAACCTTCACTTTAACTGGACAACCCAAGTTCGTCATCTGTTAAGCTGGATTCTAACTATTTTGTAATTCTAAGAAAGTTTTAGAAAACAATTTAATTGGTACTTTAATAAAGACATCGATAACAGTTTTAATGCATCAATCCATAAACTTAGGGGAGGCATATGATCTCTAAATATTACAGTGCTTTATTTAGTTCCCTATAATGGACTCGTTAGTTTCCTTTTTCCTTAATGCAGCTAACTTAAGTGTCAAACTCAAGAGTTTCAAGAAGTCCATCATTATAAATTCTCCTAAATTTCTAGATGGAGACGTGACACAATCTTTATACCACAACTCTGAAGGAGTTTCATCTATAGCACTTCTTTACTACTGGAAATCATATAAATAGTTAACAAACTTATTCTTACAATCAGGATCCAAGTTAATGATAAAAATCCAATAAAAAATTTTCTTTGAAATTTCAACATTAGAATTTAAAAAAATTTAAATTCAAAACTATTTTTACCTAAGAAAATTTTCAAGACAAAAGATAAAACCCTTTTAAGGTTTAAAATAAATCTTGATTTCACAAATGATCTTAATAGTCCTCAACGATTTCTGTAATAGATATTCCTCTCATTTCTCCTTTGGTTTTCTTGACTTTATGAAACCTCAAAAATGGTTGCAAAAATAAAATTCGTTGAACATAAGTCCAACCACCATGTATTATTAGGAACATTACCAAAAGAGATTCACACAAAATGAGTTTACCTTTATTTTTTGAGTCTTTTTATACTTTGGGCAATCTTTCCTTTTATGTCTAAATTAATATAAAATAAAGGGTTTGATGTGATTTTCTTTATTAGCTTTTTTCCCTTTTTCACCTTTATTACCTACTTATCACTTTTTACCTTGAGTCACTGGGCTAACTAATTTCTCATTCTTTTAATCTATTTTCCTCTTGAACGCACATAACTGAGAGTTTATTAATAGATCGTTTTCTTTATATGTGTTTCCCATAGTCATACTTATTAGGAAAAAATTGAATATGAAAGTGATAGAAAATTTACTAGAAAAAACTCTATTCCAAAGATGTAAGTCGAGCAACAATGTCTCTCAAATCCCATAATCTGCTTATGCACAATTTTAGAATTGTCGTACTTTATTTCTAAAAGCTTCCTTATCAGGGTAAAAGCCAAAACCTCATAGATTTAACAATTTGGTCTTAAATGACTTTGTAATAATCCTTGACCTTATAATAATTAGGATGAAATCCCAAATTGATTTACTAATATAGATTTGATGTACATCATTCTTAAACGGTTAGATTGCTCCTACTGTACATCGAAATCTACTTTTCTTTTGCACACTTTATTCGTTAAGGACAAGTTATCCACCCGAAATGCTAAGTCAATGTGTCTGTATACCAAAAAATAACTTAATTTACTCCTTTATTAGAGTAATTTTTCATCACCAAATAGCATTTCATTCTAGCAGCCTTATTAATTGCAATAGTAGAAATTGCTGCAACATGCAAGGAACTATACTTTAATTAGATAAAATACTTTATATTCAAAGGTAAATCTAAACCTTAATGTGAGTAAAGGTGCGTCATGCATGTGAATTTACATAACTTTAATGATAAAACAATAACTTTAAAATACCAAAATTAAATAATCTATACCTATAGGTCTAGAAAAATTTAACTGTAATGTTATATTATTTTATCCTTTAACCATTTTACTTAACCATTTTACAAAATTAATTATTTTCCTGTGGGGCCAAATAACTAATCTCATGGTCTAATGCCTAATAGATGTCATTTTTCTTTATGTAGTTTTAAATAACTACTATTTTATCTAAATCAATTAACTAAAGATGCTATGGCTACTTTTGAGTTAATGATTTAGAACTTAATAATAACATCCAACATGTATGCATAAAACTTATTGCATATGACAAATAATACTTTATCAATGCCATTTTCTTGTATAGTTATTTAAAGGAAATATTATTTTAAATAACTACCAATTGTCATCCAAATCAACCAACTTAAAATATTGTGACTACTTTTAAGTTAACGATTTAGAACTTTAATAATGACATTCTTAATATATGCAGAATTCTTTATTACATATTAATAATTACAACAGAATATAATATTAAATCATGTTAACTTATTGCAATTATAGCATAAATAATTACATATTACTATCATCCTCCGTATATAGTTATTTAAAGAAAACTTTATTTTAAATAACTACTAATTTAACTAAATAACTAAGTTAAGATGCTATAACTATTCATAAGCAATTGATTTACATTCTTTATAATGACATAATATATGTATACCATAAATAATTGGAGACATGATTTAATAACTCAAATATATACAAAAAAATTCATGACATAAAACTTTATTGATGTTTACCTTATATAGTTATTTAAAGAAAAATTCCTCATTTTAAATAACTACCACTTTATCTAAATTATGTAACTTAAAATGCTTTGGCTATTACCAAGCTAGTAATTTAAATCTTTAATAATAACATTGATTCTTTATGTAGCAAAAATTTACATACTATAATGAAATTTCTAATTGTCATACTATAAATGATTTAAAAAATCATGATATAATATATGACATGCTTCTTAAGTCACATAAAAATATGCACAATATCAAAATTTATCTATTTCATGATATATAGATGTGCACATTTAGATTGTAATTCCATACATATATGTATTTAAATTTTAGGTTAAGAGTACAAATTTTTGGACACTATTTAAGGAGAGTACATACTGCCAAAATATTCACAACTTGTCAAAATATTTTGTCATGAAATAAAATTATAGACTATTCATGCATAAACATATTTATTATTTAATTAAACACTAATGTCAAATATAAAAATACTTTACGTGATCTAAAAAATTCAGAAAAAGCACAAAAAAATAAAAAATCATAAAATATTTGGGCCTGAAAAAAACAGAGCCGAAACAGCCTAGGATTAGTGGTGTATGCACCGTACGTGTGGCCATCTTCTAGCTTAACCCAGCTGTACAACCCAACTAGGTTTTTCTTAACCCATTCATGTCTATTTGATGTTTCAGGGTCAATTTTTATGTTTTTCGATCAATTTTCATGTAATTAATAACCTAAAACCATGATTTTATGCTAGATTTCCATGACTTATACTTCAATTTTGATCAAAAACACAAAAATCATCATCAAACATTCAAGATTACTTGAATTCTATGAAACAATATCTAATCCGTTTCAATATACCATAAATTTTTCTTGTTTTAATAATCTTTTCTTTAATTTTAAGGCTCAATAACATATATAGATGATTAAACTATCAAAAATCTTCATCAATCTTGGTTTTTCACAATTAATCAAGAATTTCGTAAAATTTTAATACACATAAATGCAAACAAATTTATTATACATAGGTAAAATACGTTTCAATACATAAATACAAATTACGAGATTAATCATAGCATCTTGAAAATTTAGTTTCATATTTTTATTATATTTATTATAACTCGCTTATATTTAGTACGAATTATTTAATCGTTTATGCATAAACAATATATACATGAAAAAAAATTGTTTTTAACAAATCTTACTGGATGATCTGAAGAATAAGATTAGAAAGCTAGGCTTTGATGTCACATGTAATTTTTAAATTAAGAAATGTAACTCTAGCCATTGTTGATCAAGAATACAACCTCGTTCCAAGTACACGAAGATGAACACCTGGTATGAGCCTTCTGGTTTGTTTGCTTATTCCTTAATAATTACCTTGTGATGGTGCACAGACAATTTATATAGACTAGACTAGAGACCTATACTAGAAGACTAATTAAAATTGTATCCTACTATCAATGAGTCTGTATTCTAATTAGTTATTGAAGTAGAGTTTAACTCTTATTACTAGAATAGTTAATCTTAATAGGATTTGCTAGAACTTAATATTAACTAAATATTAATCTCAGTCCACTTAATTCCCCATGAACTCTATTATATTTTCCAGCACAATGAATGCAAAATCCATTTGTAGCAATTGCAACGCCACTGACACCTCTAGGATGGCGATCATTAAATCTCTCTTTCAACTGACCAGCAGCCACATCAATTGCCAAGACATCAATTTTAAACTCAAAGAGGTCCTTAACTAGCTCAAATTGGGTTTTGTTGTTATTTGTTTTGGTTGCTCTATTTTTCTTTGATAATAGACAAATAGAAAGTGATTGTGTAGTGCAAAAGAGGTGTTCGGTAAACCAAGATCAAAAGCCATAGTTTGGTTAAAATCAATCGGATTCTTTGGGTAAAGTAATCGAATAGATTTGGGGATTTTTGGCTTCATGCTACATTGAAGTTACTAGTAGCATAATCATTAGAGAGTTGTAGGGGACTCAATAAATTCTAAGATGTCTCACAATATGCATCGATTGTATCACTTTCATTCAAAGTAATAAGCTCAAAAGTAAGACTAGTAATGGGTTTCGATATCATCACCTTGGTTTCATCGAGAACTCCCAACAGCGGTTCTTGTTTCACCTTGATAGATTCCATTTGATCTTTCATTTGTATCGACATTTCATTGAATATTTGGATCATGTTGCTCATCTTAGAGTGAACTGGCTCAAAATCAGCATGCATTTCGCTTCTAAATCACTCTAGTGAATTTTTCAACTTAAACTTTATTCTTGCTAGTCCTTCTCATAGCAAAGCATGTACCTCCACTGATAGCAGCGTCACACCCGAAACCAAGATCAATGGCTCTAATACCAAAT
>JBBYHM010010511.1:0-11480 GCA_038381775.1 Adansonia rubrostipa
AAAAGGGTGATGGAAACATGGAGAGCTCCCTAAAATGATGAAGATGCTGAAAAACAAAAAATGAAAGTGATAAAGTACGAAGTTATACCAATAACTCTTCACTTCTTGGCCAAATGATTTGAGCAATAGAGATGGCATGAATTTTTCTCTTTTCCTTGTTATTAATAAGCAAGAAAAAGAGAAAAATGATGAGGTTTTGGTTCTGATATGGATGAGGTTGATTTTTTGGAGTGTGTAGTGGATAAAAGTAAGTGTTTTGGGGCTGTTTTTGGGTGGTGGGTGAAGAGCTACGGGATTTGGTTTTCTTGGTGTGTGAATGTGTTTTGGAAGAGTAAAATGAGCTAGAATCTAACCTTTTCTAGCTGAGATAGAAGTGGTCTATTTATACCAGCATTTTAGAGCCAAATTAGAGGTGCTTTTGGCCATTTCTCAAAGGGGGATAAGGTGATGTCAGCATGGTGGCTATAGGGTGGCTGTAGGAGGCAGCTTGCTACCAATGTGATGGGCATAGGGTGGCTGGTTTAAATGCTAAAATGCTTTTCCAGCAAATAGGGTGGCTGATGGTGATATTGGTTAACAAGCTAGGGAGTAGGGTGATCATGTGATGTTGACCCTTTTTTGATCCAATTTAGACTTCAAAAAAAATGTTATGATTAATTCAAAAGTCTAAATTCATAATATGATATGTGTTTAATCTTTCCTGATGTAAAGAAATGAGTTAAAATCGAGTTTTGAATCAATGGTGGATGAGTCAAAAATGCCCGGACCGTGAAAATGGCCTATATGTATCGATACATTGCATAAAATATCGATACATTTGGTCCAAAAACCTTGTGTGTATCGATACAATGAACATTGTATCGATGCAATGATCAATGTATCGATACTATGAACCATTGTATCGATACATGTTGATATGTATCAATACATTCCTTTACAGAATGCATATTTTGGTCCTGCCATGGTCTAGTATCGATACATGAGGTCCTGTATCGATATAGAGGCTTATGTATCGATGCATCTACATGTTGTATCGATACAAATAGGGACATTTCAAATTTTTTGCGCATTGGAGCATTGTATCGATACATGAGAACCATGTATCGATACATTCAAGTAAAATTCTGAAATTTCTCATATCTTTTGTCCCCAGATACCTTGGACTACGTCATTTGATGCAACATCTTCACATTTACCTTTGATATGAACCCTAGGCCTTCTTGACATTCTCAAAATACTTTGTCGCCTAGCTATCATTGCCCGGCCTCTTACGTCCATGCTCCAGATTGCTAAAAATTAGCCCGGACAATATAAGGTGTCTACACATGGCTTATATTTTGAAAAAGTAAAAAATTAATCTAATGGTTGTCAACATATTTGAAAAGTCAAAAATTAATTCAATGGTTGCGATAATATTTGAAAATTCAACCCTTGTCCTAATTGGTTGGAAACATGTTTAAAGATTCAACTTTGATTTTTTTAGTTGGAAAAATCTACTTATAAAATCCTACATACAAAAATTCTATTTGAAAATTCTACATGTAACTAAAAGTTTAAAAATTTTGTATGTATAAAAAGTCTAATTAAAATTCCATATGTACAAGTTCAATTAAAAAATTTATGTAAATAAAAAATTTCATATGTGAAACTTTAATTAAAAGTTCTACACGTAAGAAGTTCAATTAAAAATTCTATGTGTGAAAATTTAATTAAAAATTTTATGCATAAATATTTAATTCTATGTGTAAAAATTTAATTGAAAATTCTATATGTAAAAATTGGAATCAAAAATTTCATGTTGAAGCCTAATTTAGAAATTCTATATGCAAAAGGTTCAATTAAAAATTCTATATGTAAAAAGTTTTATTAAAAATTCCACATGTACAAGGTTTAATTTAAAATTTTATTTATGAAAGTTCAATTGAAAACTCTATAAGTAAAAGTTTAATTAAAAATTCAATATGTAAATAGTTTAATTAAAAATTGTACTTTTAAAAGTTTAATCGAAAATTTCACATGGCAGGGTTTAATTAAAAATTTTATAAGTAAAATGCAAAATGATCAATATTGTATCAATGGGCATATCATTTTTGTTCTATTATTGGTATATACCAATACTAGTGTGTTTTGGTATATCTTTTCGGATTAATTGATAACTTGAAAATTTTAATATATATATATAATATTTTCAAATATGAAATAAATGAAATTAAGTAAATTTCATATATCAAATACTCATAAATTATATATAATATTCTAAAAAAACTCCATCAAATATAAAAAGATCAATATCAATCTAAGTAGTAAGGCTGAAATTTTTTAATTACTATCAAATTTACAAGTAGTTCTATCTAATATTTATCAAAATTATGATCAATATCAGCTTAATATTTTTAGAAACTTATGTTAGTTACTGACTAATATAATTATTTTTGAATGATACCAAAATCGAAATGGTACCAAAGGCTATCGGCACCATTTTACTTAAAAATTGGTGCATACTGGCCAACCACCTAGGCAAAAATTTTAATAAAATTTTCTTACGTGAAAATTTAACTAAAATTTTATTTTTAGAAGTTTAACTAAAAGCTAAATTAAAATTTCTATATATGAAAGGTTTATAAAAAATTTTCATTACATATTTGAGCCTGACTTAGATTTTTCCAACCAACTTGATTAAAAGTTTGCTCTCCCAGCTAAACTTTATTTGACTTATTTGACCAAGTTTGACTAGGTGGATCTTTGAGCCTTTCATCTAAGTTATGATCTACTGCGACTTTGGAATTCTTTTGGGATTTTGAGGAGTTTTGGATCTCAGAAAGGATCGCAGAAATGAAGGAAGAGCATTTCCATTAGACGTTAAGGATCAATTCCCTCTGTAATGCCCAGTTTGCTTAAAATGGGCCAGAATATGCAATTTAAAGCCCAAAATTAATTTTAAGGTCCTATAAATTTAAAGACCTAAAAGATGGATTTCAAATTGGTTTAATAAAAAAATTAACTCTAATTTAAATAGTATTTGATTTAAATTAAAATTTTAAAAAAATTCTGAAAATCAAATACAATTTAACTTAAATTAATTCATATTTTTAAAGACCTCGAATAAAATTAAGTGGCTACATAATGCACTAATCAACATAATAACATAAATATGTCACTGACCTAGCTTATATCCTTTTAGAAAATCAAATGACACTTAAATTAAACGCAAGACATTTACTCTAAAGTAACATGTACACGTATAACAATAAGATGTTACATAATTTAATCTAAATAATAATATAAGATATTATTAAAGTAACATGTACACGTATAACAATAAGATGTTGCATAATTTAATCTAAATAATAATATAAGATATTATTATAATGTAACATAAAAATTATTATGATAGAATAAACATATCATTATTAACAGCCTATTTTATGTATTTTATTCCAAACTATATGAGAATATATTACGTTTTTAAAAAATAAATTTTATTTTAAATAATATGTATAATGTAACGATGTTATGAAATTAACATAAAATAAAAAAATATAATTTATTTTTTAAATCTTATTAGAAGATTATTATAATTGGTATAACATTTTATCAATTTGTTTAAGATATTACTCTTTATTTAAAAGATTATTTTAATATGTAATCAAAGCTTTTTTTCTATTCCAAGTCCTCTAATTTATCAGTGGAAGATTAAATGTTATTGTAATATTCTTTGTTTATTTAAGAATTATTGATACCAATCTTATAAAAAAAACAATTCAAATAAAGAAGAGATATCTGAAATGAACGTCCACTAACAAACTCTAGTGAAATATCTCTTCAAATTCATGTAAAGACTTGTTATTACTATTCTCAAGCGTTGATCGAAGCATCGAAGATGATTGAAAATTACCTTTTATTACCAGACAAAAGAAATATAGAATAATAACAATTCAAAATATTTCATATCATTAGATGGTAAAAGAATTGTCATAATAGATAATTACAATAAAATAATAAAAAATAGGATCAATCTATACATACAAAATAATAATTACATATTTTATTATACTAAAAATTGGTGATTCCAAATTAAAAAATTAAAATAAATTAATAAATTATTTTATAGTTATTATTTTTATTAAATTAATATTTTTAAAATAAAATTATACTTAATTTAAGTTCGGGTTATTTTTAATTAATTGTTTAGGTCACTTTCAATTTTGGATCATTTTAAATTCAAATTGTTTTAAGCTTAAGTTGATCAAAGTCGAGTTACTAACCTTTCAAATTAAATTGAATTGAAATTGAGTTTGAATTTGAATCTACTAATGGCATTATTTCAGATGTAGATCAGCATTGGCTGGTCTAATTAGCTTAATAGAGTTTTGTTAAAAATGACCCTCGAGCACCCCAAATTTTCCAAAGCAAAAATGAGTTGCTTTTCCACCACAAGGATCTCTGCTAGGACCAAGAAGGGGCTTTGTTAAAATGACCCGTAGGGCTGCTGCCTGTAGTAGTACTTTCAATTTATCATCATCTTCTAGCCTTTATTTCAAAGTATGTTAGCCCCTGGGATGAAACTACCTTTCTAAACCACAAGAAAATGGATACCATTTGTGATACGATTTTTTTTAATAAAAAAAAAAAGGAGAGAGAGAGAGAGAGAGAGAGAGTTGCAATTTAATAGTTAAGCTACAAAATAAAACATGCCTCAACCATTAAGTAAAAGTTGGAATTAACAGGTTAAATAAGAAAGTGATCGAAAATGTAAAAAAGAAACATGGCAAGCACCGCCCACGGTACCACCAGCAATCCTGGTATGACAAAACAAAAGCAGTAAGTTACCATAAACACACAATTTTCCCATTATTTTTAATTACAGAAATATAAATTAAAGGGATGGGATGGGATGGGATACAACACCTAATACCTACGTAAACAAATTACCCACTACTTGGCTGGCTAGCAAAAAACTACTATCCTAAGAACGAGGAATAATCCATTGTGAACATTGTCAGGCAGTTCAGACAAAACCTCACAAAAATTAAAAAAATAATGTGTTTCAAGTCAAAGGTTTCAAAGTTTTAACCCCAGCCAGAATAACCTCGTACAAGAAGAAAATTCATCACGGGACAATCACCTCGTACAAAAATCTTGACATGACCAGAGGAATATGTTTGTCAACAGTTATTTCTTTTTTTTTCTTTCCCTTTTTCTAGTGACCAAAGGATGTTCACCAATCAAGTTTTCACAATTCTATCTTGGAGTCAAGCACTCATTCTGAGTCGGGACTCCTTTATAACAGATTACTATTTTACATCTGCACATCCTCTTTTAGCCATGACTGTAATCAGATAACCGAACTTTGACATCCTCGTTTCACCATGATGTAATCAGATAACTGAACTTGCCAGCGATAGCTCATGGAGCTCAGTTAGCATCCACTCTTCACCTGTTTGACCGCCAAGTACAATGGCCCTTGTCCCACCAACAACACAAGTACTATGCCCCCAAGCAAACCTTGGGGGTCGCCCAGGCACATTCAGTATCCTCCACATAGGTTTTTCATCGGTTGGGTCCAGGAGATAAATTTGGGAAGCAGAATGAAGACCAGCAACAGATCCACCAAAAATGAGAATTCTTCCACCAGGAAGGCTCACTGCAACATGATCAAGCCTAGGAGGTGGAGCTATACCCCCTGGATTTCCGGCACCAGGCATTCCACTCCCAGTTACAGATCTCCAACATGGTTCCTCCTCACTCAAATCTATTGTGAATACATCACTAGAACGAAACCGGAGAGGACCACTCTTAGCAAGACCCCCAAACATCAATATTTTCCGACCACCATATACTGACAGTGTGTGACCCAAACGAGATGGTGGGGTCCATGCCACTGGTATCTCTCTCCAGACAGGTTTCTCCATTGAAAGGTCAAGCAGGAAAGTGTCACTAAGAAGTACTCCTGAATCAGCACAACCACCAGAAACTACCAGCTTGGTCCCATCAAGAGTGCAGGAGCTGTGCCATGATCTAGGAATTGGAGGAGCCAATCCTGAGATCTCTCGCCAGGCTGGAGGCTTTGCATCCAAATCTAGCACAAAAACATCATTAAGCAGGCCCTGTCTTCCACAGCCTCCAAATACCACCAGATGAGACCCATTCACACAAGAAAGTGTATGACCCCAACGACCAGGAGGAGGAGAGCTCACTTGGACATGTTGCCACTCTGGGTTGCTGGAATTTAGATCCAATACAAAGGTGTCATTCATTGGTTGCATGTTTACTCCTTCACCACCAAAAAGTACAACCCGATTCCCAACAGCACAAGCACTAAAGTTGCATCGTGAAGGTTCAACAGCACCTCCGACAGTAAGCTTCCTCCATGCAGCTGCTTCAAGAGTGGTCAATTCCCTTGCCAGTCTACCCCACCCAAGTCGCTTTGCACCAGGAATTGTCTCCAAAACACGAGTAGTCTCACAGCCCCATGCATTTTGACAGACCATCCGCCAAAGATCCTCATTTTTTGTCAGCTCATAAAGTCGCCAACAGACAGAACCAACTGATGCAATATCTCTTGGTGTCAATTGTGAAAGTATCTTGAGAGACAGTACCTCATCACTCAATTGCAGTATTCCACAAACCCCACGGCAAACATTTTGTTCCCCAACTACGACATGCTGAAAAACAGAAAAACCAGAATGAGAATGGTCAGATGACTTCATAGATTCCTTTAGTGAAGATCCTGACACTGGACCTAGATCAATGTTTGCTTCTGTGAAGAACTGGATCCCAATAACATGAGATATTATCTCATCATCCCCATATATTGGAGTAAGACGCAGTCTGTTCATCAACGGAGATCCATCTTTTCTAAAGTTCAACAACTCTCCTTGGAATTCAATGCCCTCCTCAAGGCATCTCCGTATTTCAGAAACTACTGTGGAGTCCACCAAAGGATGTCGTCTTTTTGCAAATGGTCCTCTACATTGTAAGAAACGGCTGAAACAAATACACAAATATCGGAACAAATCAGGACAGCTCACAATATACTCAGTTACTTGTCACAAGGTGAACAGTAAATATTCTTTTTCTCTTTCAGAAAGGAATCTTATGGATGGCAAGGAGCATAACTAAAGTAAATATATACAATAAACGAAAACTTTCAAGATCAGTCATAGTAAGTAGTATGCCATAAATGAGAGGAAGAGGTGGCAGATTGGTAGTAAGGGGTATGAGCTTTCAATTTGAAATGATGCTCCACCAATTGCAACAAAGACCACAAAATGATATAAAAGAATATCTGAAAACCTTCCAAAGCAAAGTTAAAACACAACATACAGCCATTAACTTTAACCCCTCCCTTGTTCAATTGTGCAGTTGAGACTGATAAGCATAAAATTACCAACACAAACAGATATGCAACATAAGAGGCCTCAGCAGCACCAAGGAATGTAGAAATTAACAAGAAGTCCAGTGGTTCATTAAGCATACCCTTCCAAGAGAACCAACATATTAACAAAATGGACTTAACACAGAAGTGGCTAAGACATGTGAAAAAACCAAAGATTCAATAATAATAGGCTCAGATACTCATTGACAACTTCAGCAGGGAAAAAGGCACTCCTTGCCAAGGGATGTGTAGGATCTCTAAAACTCATGGCCCACCTATCAAAGTGCATTGCAAAACTAAGCAACAGATATCATTTATGTATAAATGATCCAAAACCGTTCAAAGCAAGCATTACCAATGTGCTTATTAAAAAAATTATATGCGGCATAAATTAAAACTCATAAACAGTAGTTAAAAACAAAGAAAAGGTTTCTCAAGTAAACCAAAGAGGCAAAGACCTTTAATGCAGATGGGATCAATGATCAAAACTATTCAAAAGAACCATTAGCAGTTCATGCAAATACGCAACATAATTCAAAAATTAATGTAGCTTACAAATATCAAAGAATAAAAAACTGTCACAGATAACTGATATGATTGTAATAGTTATCTGCTTCAAATAAAAAATGTAAAAGAAAAAAATGGGTGAAAAAGCTAATTTTTACAGCCAGGAAAAAAAAATAATTCAATCCTGCGTATTCCATTCACACACAATGCTTTGCAATCCTCCCCCGACATTGCAGAGGAACATGCAAAAGAAAAGGCTAAATTGTTTCACACATTGGTTTTTAGTGGACTGATTTCTAAGGCTAGAAAGCCTATTCACTACTTTTTCAGGGAAAGAAGCCAGTGCCATCTCCTTAAGTACCTTTTACTAGTATCCTTAAAAGGAGAGAAGGAACCTAATGATAGCAATCAACACATAGATAGAAAAGATAGGGTCTAAGAATGAGACAAGCTTGTAGCATTTACGTGGTAAACGATGAGCTTGGGCCTTTGCTTCAGTTCATGTAAAGGTTACTGAAGACACCATACACCACTAGGTCAATGTAAAACATAGGATAAGATTAAGACAAGTGCACAACTTCAACCTCTGACAAATTGTTGTCAACGTAGATTACCCACAGAAATTACCACAGCCCCACAATTTAAACCACAAAGTATAAATTTACAAATTCTGAACCAACCTAATGCACAGTTCAATTGGTATTACTTTAAACAAAGTAAATTTATTTATGATATATATATATATATATATATATATATATATATATTCTAGGAGGAAAAAATATGCACCATGTTTGACTTGACACCTTTATTTGAAAACCACAGAATTAAAAGGCACTAATGCTATTTTCCTCTAAATGGGAGCCATAATCAAAATCCCTTTCCCTTCACTTTTTGCATTAAAAGAAGATGAAGAAAAGAGATAATTGGAGTAACTGAAGAACGAAGAGTATTCATACACACACACACACACACACACACACACACACACACACACACACACATGTATGCATATAGCTTAACTGATTCAGAACCATGTGAACAGGGATCAACGTTTCTCTAATCATATATACATTGTTGGTGACTGCTCTCAAGATACTCTAAGCACACAATTCTCTTAATACCAGATGTACAGAAGAGAAAATGCCAAACATGAAATGAAAAAGAAAATAAAAACAATTCAATAAAATGAAACAAGACGTGACCAAAAGACAATACAAAAAACTCATCCAATTGAAGATATCTTAGAAACACAAATTGAAGTCATCGACTATTTAATCTCTGTCTCTTCCGAAAAATGAAGCTGTATTATTCTTCCAAGTCCACCACACACGCACACACACATCAAATACTGAATGCAACATATATAACAAATATATATGGTTTCTTCAAATTATGAATATTTTGACAAAAACAAGTGGAAATAGTTAATTGTTCCAATTCCTTCGGAGCATTTTTTTCCAGTTTATTGTTTTCAAAATAAGTAGAGTCTGGTTCGTCCATAATTTTGTTTATAGTCCTTAATATGCTTTCATATTTATTTGAGTGTCTTGTTGCATAGAAGCGCACAAGTAAAAAGGAATTAAAAAGGAAAAACGATGAAAAAGAACCACATGCACATAACAATGACATACACAAATTCACACATATGCTTATTTTATATAAGCTTATATACCCAAACTTGGAAGAATTCAGCTGGTGGAATTTCAAGCACCTCTGCATAAGCATGGAGGCACTATTATGCACCTTTGTGTAAGCATTGGAGGCACTATTATTATTCCTTAATACTATGTTTGGAAACATGAATTTTATAAGTGGGTTCAGATTTAATTTGCTATATAAATCAAGGTTAAAAACGACCAAAGGTCATATCGGTCAGATGTTTGGTTCCCATTCCAATCGTTTCAGCTGGTTGGACAGCAGGTTTGATCAAAACCTTTTTTTTTATATATTTAAAAAAATTGCTTTACCATTAAATAAATATAAAATATAGTTTATAATTATAAAAATATGCATTTGGCTTAACAATATTGCCTTTAATATAAAACTAAGAGGTTAAAGGTTCAAATCTCATAAATTACAAACAAAACTTTGAAAAAAAATTTAAAACACAACCAGTTTTTTAGTGGTCAAACCAATTTTATACCAGCTCAATGTTTCACAGGTTTAATATACTATCCTGGACCAGACAGCCAGCTGGTTCCCACTTCAACCGGTCCAAGCAACCGATCCAATCGTGCTTTTTAGTCACTGATACAAATTATGAAAATGAAAGGTACAAATTATGTACAATTAGTTAAGATTCGGTATGCCTCTTGATTTGGAAAGTATAAAGAGATGATTTTCAAATTCGTAAATACCTATAAGTATATCGAATTCAACACTAACCAGGCATCTAGCAAATCCATAAATTTGTGAAATCATCATAAAGATTATATTTTTCATGTATTTTATCATATAATTTTCACTAATTTTGAAATGCAAATTCTTTATTAGAAATCTAAGTTATCAAATGCAACCTCAATGATATTCTATATAATCACATTAGCAGATCTTAAAAATTCAATAAAAAAAATCCCATCCACACCCTTCCTCACCACCCACCAAACCAGCCTACAAGTTTGCTAACCAAAAGATTCTAGCATCTGATAAATATGAAGTATAGGCATTTCATGCCTTCAAACATCAATCCTAGACTATTTTCATTTAAAGTTCAAACCTAAAAATCATAAATTGACAAACTTTAGTTCACCAAAAAGGCATTCTCGGATATCTAACCCTATGTTGACAAATGAGAGCTTGGGCAAACTAGTGAAAATGCATTTTACCAGACAATATGATGAAAAAATTTTCTTTGAATGGACTGCATCAACTCTATATGCGGAGCTCTAGAAATCAGTTAGAATGATGCAGTTATGGTCCCATTATGATATTTTGCTCAAGTCTCCCTTCATATAAGCTTCAACATATAAACCTATGGATATTGAAATGACAAAGTAGAATGTTAATGATATTGCTATAAGTTTCAGAACATCTTAATAAAATTTCTGACCACCATAGTCCAACAAAAAATGATTAGTGCAACATTCAAAAGGAACACAACAGGTCGCTAATTCTTTTGTCATTTTAGAGAGCTTTCATGACATAGTGGAAGATATCATCCCCTTTGCCAAAGAAAACAGTATAGTGTAGAATCATTTCTTCATTTCGTCATTGTACTAAATGGTGGTAAACTGAGTGAAAATTCCATCTTTACTCAATACCCCATGAGATTAGCTTTGAAGATATCATAAACATTTTAGCAAGGATGTAACATTTTTTTTTTGTTGGACTGAATCATGAAAGCTTCCCACCTACGTTATTCGGACTCTTCATTTTCCCTAAAGTGCTCATATCTAACAGCAAAGTCCGAAATATATTCAGACATGTTTTAGGGTATGATCCTCCAAATATTGGAGAAACTTAGAAAAAGTTGAATGTACCCATGTCATGCACATACCATATCCGACACTCACCCTGAGTCCAGGTAAATAGCTTCCCACTTAAACAATGATTATTTAAATCAAGAACACTCCACTATGATACCTTAACACCA